>JAWPHD010005741.1:0-157311 GCA_037043455.1 Cyrtodaria siliqua | reverse complement strand
CATATTTCTGTGTTGTTTTGGTCAATTCTTACATAGCTTCTTACACATATATGTTGCCCTCCCCACCCCCGCCTCTCCCCCCATCCCCACTCAAAACTCGATTTTTAATTATTTTTTTTACATATTTTTGTGTTGTTTTGGTGAATTCTTATATAGCTTCTTACACATATATATTGCCCTCACCACCCCCATTACCCCATCAGTGCTTCCGGTGTAGGAAAAAATTCGACCCGCATAAAATAATGACCCCCGGTCATTTTGCTATGTAGTAACCAAAATTCCATGTCATAGAATGACACCCCGTCATAATTTGTTCTGTGGTGGAATGACTCTATCGAAAAAGCCAGTAATATTACAACCCCTCACACGTAAAAATATAACTCCTGTAAAATATTGACTCCTGGAAATTTGTATCTGCTTTACTTAAAATAACAGCCAACCAGAACCTTTAGCTATCATACAGTTTATATGTAAATAGTTCAAGGAATAGAAGGAACTTTTCACGATTTGCTATATCCCGGAGTCATTGGTTTTGCATTATCTTGACCATTCACGCTAGACCGAGAATTCGTATTGAACATAAGAAAACATGAATGACTCCGGTGCCGACGTGTCTAACCCTGTGGTTTCGTTACACCCCAGTTAGCTAGACATTTTTTACGAAGTCGGAGGGCTATAGTTTTGACGTTTCCCGTACGTTCGTCCTTTCGTCCCTTACAATTTTCGTGTCCGCTGAATAACTCTCACATGCATGGACGGATTTTAAAAAAAATTTGCACATATAATCATCTCATTAAGATGACGTGCAAAGCCCAACACCCGGATCTGTATCATCAATGTCATAAAGATCCTCAAAAAGGTCATATACTTCTTAGATGCATGTACTAATATTCATTTCGTGTCCACACCATAACTGATTCATGCACGGAGTGATTTTGAAATAAATTGGCATAAATACCCATCTCATCGCGACGACGTGATGAACCCAACACACAAGTCTGTATCTTCAAGGTCATACGGTCATATACTTTTTGTATGTGCTTTTAATAAGGTATTTTGTGTTCTCCCTTCATAACGCTTATGTTTGCAGGGATTTTATAAGGAATTGACACAAATACTCAACCCGTCAAGACATGCATGGAGACCCCCAGCCCCCACCACCACCACCACCACAACACCCATCCTAAAAAACAAACATTTATTTGATTTCATTATTCTATTAATTTATTATCCCCAACGAATAGGGATACAGCTTTGGCGTTGTCCGTCCGTTCCGGGCGTTCGTCCGTCCGTTTGCGTGTCCTCTGCATAACTCCCACACGCATGGAGCGATTTTGAAATAAATCGGCGCATATACTCAGCTCACCAAGACGACTTGTAGAACCCATTATCTGAGCTTTTATTTTTTCGTCTGTTTTTATGTATTTAATTTCCGTCCATGTTTCTAGCCAGAATACAATTAACACTTCGTCGGGGGATATCAAGTCACCGAATTTCTTGTTGTGTTTGGTTTTAACGCCATTTATCAACACTTTTTCTGTCATTTTCGGTCAGTCGGTCAGTTATCTTAACCGTGGCTTCTGTTACCAGTACTTACCAACATTCTGTAAGTAACTGGACGTTTTTTTCACTAGATACTTTATTAATATCTGGCGTAATTGTGCCATTGACGATCACGTGGAACCTTATAAATGAATAGCAAATAATGTATATTTCAATGTTCGTCCAGTATTCTCATATGCATTGTTATAAGAACATCTTATCTATTTATATCTGAGAAGATACACTCGTCAAATTAAAATGGATAGGACAACATTTCTTTATATGTATGATGTCTTTAGGAACTCAAGACTTGTTTCCGTTTGATGATGAAGTGGATTAGAAGACTAGTTTTGTAATAATAAATGACCGAGATTTGAAACAATGTAATGGTAAAACGATTTTCCCGATTTCCTTTTGAATTATTTCTTTTGGGAGCGTTAAATCGTAGGAACGTAATAATAATTCGTACGCACAGGATAATAATTCGTGTGCACGAAATAATTCATACGCACGAAAAAATATAGCGAATCTTGGCCACGAGGTAATTAGCCAATCGGTGACATGAACGCCATCTGTGGGAATGATAACCTCTCTCCATTGAGTATTCATACCTCCTCCGCATTGAGTATTGATACTAGTTCCCTACATTATTGAGTATTCATACTCTCCTCAAATTGAATATTAATGCACTTTTATAAATTAGTATGGATACCCCTCTCGGATAAGTATTGATACCCGCTCCCGATTGAGTTTTGATACCCACTCCCGATTGAGTTTTGATACCCACTCCCGATTGAGTTTTGATACCCCTCCCGATTGAGTTTTGATACCCTCTCCCGATTGAGTATTAATAAACCCTCCTCACCAAGTCTGGATACTCCCTCTCGAATAAGTATTTATACCCCCTCCTGACTGAGGTTTGATACACCCTCCCCATTGAGTAATGATACGCGCTCGCTATTGAGTATTGATACTAATTCCACATTCAGTACCAATAAGTATCGATACTCCCTTCCCACTGAGTATTGAGACTCCCACCACTTTGAGTATTGATGCCCTCCTCATTAAGTATTGATACCTCCTCCACACAGTCCACAGCGCGTACCTATAAAATCTCTCCGACGAGTATTGATACGCGCTCGCTATTGAGTATTGATACTAATTCCACATCCAGTACCAATGAGAGTCGATACTCCCTCCCCATTGAGTATTGATACCCCACCACATTGAGTATTGATCCCCTCCTCATTAAGTATTGATACCTCATCCACACAGTCCACAGCGTGTACCTATACAAATCTCTCCATCGAGTATTGATACGCGCTCGCTATTTAGTATTGATACTAATTCCACATACAGTACCAATGAGTATCGATAACCCCTCCCCATTGAGTATTGATAACCCCTCCCACTGAGTATTGATAAACCATCCCCATTGATTATTGATAACCCCTCCCCATTGAGTATTGATAACCCCTCCCCATTGAGTATTATACCCGTCCCTATTGAGTTTGATACCATTCCCCACTGAGTATTGATACGCCCTCGCTATTGAGTATTGATACCCCACTACATTGAGTATTGATGCCCTCCTCATTAACTATTGATACCTCCTCCAAACAGTCCACAGTGAGTACCTGTAAAATCTCAATGGAGAGGTATTCTCAATGGAGAAGCGTTAGATACTCAATGTGGAAGTGGGTATCAATACTAAATGGGGAAGGGTATCATTACTCAATGGGGAGGTGTTATCAATTCAATACTCAAACGGGGGTATCAGTACTCAGTTGGGAGGTTTTATAGATTCTAGATGTGGAGGGCATATCGATAAACAATGAGGAGCGGTATCACTACCTCAGGTGGCAAATTATCTCGTTAGCACTAATTAATATTACCTCGAGTGCATGAAATATTTGTTCACACATGCCCTTCCATGCTTCCGTAGATAACCGCATGTGTACACGTACACATACAGGCACTGCATTTACATATACAGGCATCTTTCTAACTTTCAAGCGTCACTTATCCAGCTAGCTGTTTGAAGAGTGTTTGATGATACTGACAGGAGCGTACATAGGCGAACTCACACGTGACGCTTTGAAAAAATGAAAACTTAACGTCGTAAATTTGAACTAATTTGAAGGGCGGAGGAGATTTGAGCCATTGTTGTTAAATTAGTGTATGAGCCATACATTTTATATCAAAAAGTCCCTTAAATATACATCAAATTCCACTATATCGCATCACAGAAAACAAACATTTCCGTGAGAAGCATGTTCCTCCCCACCATCCGAACCCATCTATAAACTATTTGCCTAAGTGTGTGTCTTTTCGTCGAAATAGTTTTTAGGTTCATAGTGTGTCTCGTTATCGTTTATAAGACTCATCTTTGGAATGTAGCGGGGCGTAGCAAACGTTCTGAGATTGGTGCCGCGAGAACTACAGGTGCTAATAAACTATAGATTTTGGGGGCATGCCTCCCCATGGAATACTTTCTATTTGCATGTGCTCCGATGTGCATTTTAGAGGTGTCTGACGCAATTGTTTCTATATGTTTCACACATATTTTCTTGCTCAATTCGTCCTCCCAGCATGTATTTTGAATATAAATGTTTTTGAGTTGTTTTTTTTGCTTTTGCGATGCTTTGTATCAACAAACTGCGATGCTTTGAGTATCAACAACGTTCATTTCAAATATGTCCATGTCTACTGCAAGCGAATCTCCCGTCTGCTTATCAATTGCCATGTTTTTTTCTTGCGAATACACTTGCCATGAGGCAAATATACTTAAGGCCAAAATATTTGCACGGTTCAAAAAATATAATTCAGGCCAAACAAATTGCACGGTTCTTTATATTATCATATTATTCAAATGGTTTCAATTTTTACATTCATCATTAGCATTCGTAATCCAAAGTAATCGCCTTAAACATTGTCACCCGGTTTTCAATACAATTGATCACTTCACGGTTCGATACGTACGATTGAAAATACAAAATGTGGGTACGTTTAGAAAGAATTTTGTTATATTTTAGGAACCGTGCAAATCTTTTGACCTTAAGTATATTCTCTAAGGGAGTCGGGGGCATGCTCCCCATCGAATATTTGCTTACAATGTATTTTGATTCATCTATGCAGCAAGAATCTAAGACTGTTTTGCATAAAATCAACGGACTGTTCTCTAAAAAGGAAAAACATTTTCGTTTAATGTCCATTTGAATACATGACGGTCGGTTTGGTAGAAATTCATGGTGCGTCAAAGTTTTATTTTCTTTGGTTTAACACCATTTTTCAACAATTGTTCAGTTATATATGGCGGTCAGTTATTCTAACCATGTTTCTGGCTTTTGTTACCAGTATTGTTACAATATCAACATGTTCAGATCATATCACCACGGAATATGTGCCCCGTTCGTGGTGTAACAGTATGGATATGTACAACATGCAAGGCCAGCGTGATACAGGTGTATTCATAACTCTAATGTCTATTGCGGGTCAAAAGACATGCAAGGCCAGCGTGATACAGGTGTACTTCATAAACCCTAATGTCTAATGCGCGGGTCATAAGACATACAAGGCCAGCGTGATACAGGTGTATTCATAAACCCTAATGTCTATTGCGGGTCATAAGATTAACATCAGAACGTGGCAGAAATACTATCTAGCAGGTATATTCTATAGTTCTAGACGCCAAAATAACAAGATGTAGAACCTGGGAATAATTGTACACATAAAATGTATAAATAGTTTTAAAAGTGACTCGTTCTTTAATAACAATAATACCTGTAGTAGTCAGTCGATCGAATCAGGACCCGGGCGGGTATTTTGAGTCCATACTTTTCTATTCACATTTTGAATACAACTATCTAATTCGTTCGATTGCTAAGGGTGCGAGCTTTCCAATACATTTTGTAAAGTCAGACAAAGCTGAGAAATATGGTTCTATAGAAACCACAGCGTCCAAACGCAATGGCATCGTAGACGTAGATCCGCACTGTACTACAAACAAGGAGCAATATTTAATAAATAATACAATAAAAAAGACATTATATATATATATTTCTTTATTAAAGTCTCATCATGGTTTACAATAAATGCAAACATAAATAATACACATTAAACACTATAAAATAGCCATGCCATTCTAATTAGAATTATAAGAGACTATAGTTATAAAACTATCAACATATTTTAAAAGTAGCTAATAACATCCAACTCAAACGATTTGTATAGGGCCGTACGAGTGTCTGACCAAGGAAGAGATTATATAAATGATGCTAATCTATCTACAAAATACGTACTGAGAATGAATATTGTAAGATTTGACAAAATAAACAAAGCACTATTGCGCATTAGTTAGAACAAAATTAAAAAATCATTTATCCCCTTTGATCAGATCAAAAAGGAACTGATTAGCATCATTTTCATAGAAGAAAATAAAACAGAATAACGATATGATAAAACAAATTGACATTATTTACAGAAATAAAATTAACATTGTTTGGCATATTTAAGAAAGAAAAAATACTAACGATACAAAAAGCTGGATCGACGTAGAATAATTAAGTAGCAGGATTTGGCACATACACGAATTAAGTCTGCACTTGCTAATAAATATACTAATGTGTGTTCATCTGTAGAGTTATTAAAATAGGGATTTAGGCTTATTGCATTATCATATAAATTAGCTCTGATATCATTATATAAAGGAAAGGTTATCATAACATGTAACTCATCTTCCACCTGAACATTACAAAATGGACAAACTAATCTGAAGTCTTTCAAATCTTCCAGTCTCTAGTCTAATTGGTGCTACGCCACAACGGATTCTAGAATAAGCCGACCTATGATTTCTTGGTAGTATTAGTTTACAGTATCGTTCTGTTTCAAATATAGTTTTAAATAACTTATAAGTACGTAATTACCATATAATATAAACTTTACTAAGTCATAAAGAGAACTAGTAAAAGACAATTGTTTCCACAGCATGTAATAATATTCTTTATTTCCTCCATATAGGAGATTCACATAGTATACAAACAACAATGACAGATAACCAATTACAAAATAATTACACAAACAAACCAAGAACGTATATACATATTGGCAGTTATATATGCAAAATCAAACAAAATCAAATCTGTGCCAGAAACTGGCGCTGAAGCATTCATATTATATAATTCATTTATGTTTACACTGTTACATATTTTAACCACACCCAATGTATGCACCTAAATATCGTACCATAAAACCGGTCTATTTCATCTGAGAGAAGTGTTTCAATCATGTTACTGTTGGCAACAAGGAACACATTAATAACGTGGCTTATGTTAAGCGCCGAAAGCGTTTCTTTTACATGTAATCCAAATTGGTTTTGTATTGTTAACCACATATTAGTTCTTTCATTTGCTACGTATGGGCAATTGAAACAACATTGTCTATTACATCACACCTTTTGCAGTTTTCATTTATTCTCGTTATATTTGCAATAATCACACAAACAGTCTTATAATATTTGAAAGATGTTGGGTGATTTCTAGCATATAACCATACATTGGATTCTCTATAGCTACTATGAATTGAGCAAAACCTCATAAATTCAGGTTCAGCAAGCCTATTGTTCAATTCAGTGGTTCAATTTAAGTTTGTATTTTGATAATAAATACTAGATTACAGAAAGCTCATAAAACAGAGATATTTACATGAAAGTACTATGGAGTATTTAATATGTTATAATAAAATCGCGTAAATATAGATAGTACTTTTAAGCAAATTATTTTAATACATACATTTTGTTTTAGTGTCATACACAACAAATAATATGTTTGCTAAAATTACATACTGTAAAATACCAAAAGTACCAACACCACCAAAATCAAGACTTATTTCAATGTCTACCCAGAGTACACGCGTTCCTGGGAACGATAACGCGGAGATTGGACTTATTTATCAAGTTTATTCACCTGATATGCAGAAAATATGAATTACTTTTACTTATGGCATAACTATTAGAGGATATCGTCTAAAACCACCCAAAATTTGTTTCTTAAAAAACATGTGTCAAACAAATTAATATTACTTCAATTATTGTTTGATTGACGTGTCATTATATTATGTAAAACATGTTTTGATATTTAGAATATAGGATGTATAAATAAAAGTGGGTGTGGTGTGGGTGTGCATTCGCGCACCTGTGTGCGTTTATGAAGTGCGTTTGACGATGTACCAACAAAGAAAAACTGCCATCTGCCATCATAAGGAAAAACATTCAAGTGTGCATCGAGATATGGAATGCGCAACGTACAAACAGAGCTTTCTCACCCACATAACTCAGTAGAGTCAATTCGAGTTTTGTCCATTTACCTTTCGTAAACAATTAAAACTATTGAAGTGTTAAATAAGAAGCATGCATGTCTGTCCATCCATTCATTCGATCATCTACCCATTAGAACGTCTGTATGTGTATATGTCTGTTCATCTCATTCAGTCGCAGCGTACTACAAGTATAGGATAGAGCATGAGTTTTGCACGTGTACGGGGAGATAATGCACGAGCGTTAGCAAGTGCATTATCGTCCGTACACGTGTAAGACTCATGCTCTATTGCATTTATACCACAATAACTAACATATGCTGTATATATCATCGGGTATTACACAATGCATAGTGTGTATTTAGGCTATTGTGGTATGATGTCTTATGGTGTTACCGAACTTGCATCAACTCTTACATATACTCGTAGAAAAACAGTTAAGAGTGAGGTAGAAAACAGTTAAGAGTGAGTTATGATCACTATTTTTCATCGGGTGGGGGGTGGGGTGAGTGTGTGGGCGGGGGGAGGGGGTGCGCACAGTTCTTTAAAAAGAGCACATGCTTTTCGAATTATTTATCGTCTGGATAGGTAAAATTCCAAACAAACATGTATTAGTTTTGCCGACACACTGTTGTTACAGATGTGATCTTTATTAGTTAGTTAACATATGACTGAAATGCTATTATATTTTCAATGATGCATACGGTATGCCCTCCCCAGCCCCACCATCCTCTCTTATTTTATTACAGTCATTCTCAAACGTTTCAAAGTGTTAAATCGTTCAATTATATGCAGGCCCGGGTCTACTGGGCCTACGCGTAGCTACGCGCCTTTATGGGAACATAAGGATATAGAGGGTATGGTGACATAATATGTAATGACATAGAGGGTATGGGACATAATATGTAAGGATATATGGGGTATTGGGAAATACTATTTAAAGATATTAGCGTATGGGGACATAATGTGTAACAATATAGAGGGTATGGGGACATGATATGTAAGAATATATGGGGTATTGGGAAATAATATTTAAAGATATTATAGCGTATGGGGATATAACGTGTAATAATATAGAGGGTATGGGGAAATAATATGTAAGACACAATGTAAGATACATAGGTTGCGAGGACATAATATGTCAAGATATAGGAACATAATATATAAGATATTTGGAAATTGGGAAATACTATTTAAAGATATTATAGCGTATGGGGACTTAATGTGTAATAATATAGAGGGTATGGAGACGTAATATGTAAGAATATATGGGGTATTGGGAAATACTATTTAAAGATATTATAGCGTATGGGGACTTAATGTGTAATAATATAGAGGGTATGGGGACGTAATATGTAAGAATATATGGGGTATTGGGAAATAATATTTAAAGATATTATAGCTTATGGGGACATAATATGTAAGGATATAAAGGGTATGGGGACATGATATGTAAGAATACTAGTATATATGGTATGGGGACATAATATGGAAGGATATAGAGGGTACGGGGACATACAATGTAAGAGTATAGAGATTATGTGAAAATAATATGCATGGATATATAGGATATATGAACATAAAATATAAGGACATATAGGGTATGGCGACATACAGAGGGTACGGGAAAACACAATGTAAGATACATAGGTTGCGAGGACATCATATGTCAAGATATAGGAACATAATATATAAGATATTTGGAAACATAATATGTACGAATATTATTATAGGGTATGGAGACATAATTTGTAAGGATATAAAGGGTACGTGCATGGCATACAAGGTAATGTAATGTTTGTTCGTGATTGTTTAGTTGTATTTTCATTAGTGAGTACAACTCCCAGTTCTCTGTTATTAAATGTAATACTTGTTACAACAATTAATTTGAAACGTAATTCGTGTCTCTATTTGTATGTAACGTTGCCATTACTATTTTATTAAATTAATAATAAGATCATGTTTTTTTACGGTGTCTGGTTGGGGCCAGATACAATGCCCACGACAATGCGACGCCCGACAACGCGACATCGCGATACGATAGTGCGGCATTGTGATACGAGAACTCGACATTGCGATACGACATCGCGACTTTGCAATACGAAATCGCGACTGTTATGTCATGATGTCATATCGCATATCGTGACATTACGACAATAGTACGGAAGCGTATTCGTGCCTCGTCTTCTTGGGTTATATTGAATTTCTCATTTTAAACTATCTCGAGTTGTTATGATATATGTCTATATATTGATATATTTGTGTCGACAAAACACGTTGTAATTCAATAAATACAAAACAAATACGTTGAAATGGTTCTTTATTTTAGAATAAATCGTTTTTATTGAACTTGACATTTTTTTCTTTTCTGTATATCGATTTGAAACAAAACAAATAAAAATATATCAATATAAAGGTACTCGACGTAATGAGTATTATGTGTATTACACGAGATATTTATGTGATATACTCGAGATCTTTATTTCAAGTTATGTACAGTTTGTCGATAATGTGTACAATTGAAAGAATGTTGCGTTATCGTTGACGACATTACGACAATTGAAAAATGTCGCGTTGTACGAAAATGCGACATAATGTCGCGTTGTCGTTCGCGACAATGCGAAGCCCGACAACGCGACATCGCGATACGACATTGCGACATCGCCATCACGACATAATTGTCGCGATGTCGTATCGCAATGTCGAGTTGTCGTATCGCAATGTCGCATTGTCGTATCGGGACATTCTATCTGGCTCCAACCGGACACCATAGTTTTTATATCCGTGAGATTTAAATTTAACAAATAAAACATTTTCTGATAGATATATTCTAATGTTGTCATCAAACACACATGTTCCTATATGCATTCTACATTTCGATCAACAGTCTAGCATGAACTAGCAGCGTTTTATAAGCACTTACAGTGGTTTAATAATCGCTTTTACCATATTGTAAAAGGTCGTAACTGCCAGATACAACATTTTGATGAACATCTTCATTTCCGATTATTTGATAACATAAGGTCGTAAGTGCAATTGCTCAGATTAAAAGTCAATTTTTTTTTTAAATAACAAATACTTTATTTTATAAGAAAGCAAACTACAGCTTATGCCATATGCGATTATTCAGAGAATTAACACAGTTGATACTGTCAGTCCGTTTTTTTCACTTTCCCGAAAGATATGATTTTTCACTTACGACGTTATAATTCTAGACCATCGGCATATTCTTTTATTGACTGTACTGATACACCAATGCTGTAATTATGGAGTCTATGGCTGATTTTTTCTCAGCAATAGCACGGATCAAGATTGCTTAAAATTGCTAAATATAGATTTCATTCGTACAAATATGTATGATTTTGTCCATTGAATTTTATTGTATTCGTAACTCTTGGCAAACCGCTTGGGATTTGACAGTTAACAATAAACTCCATTCAATTAAACCGTTACTCGGAGAATGGCGTTCTTCTAGTAATTCAATTTCAATTTCAATAGTTTATTGACAAAACATATACATGTTTATTGCCTTGAACTAGGCGGGTTACAAAAACATACAGAGAAGAAACATAATACATATATACATTCACTCTTTACACTACACCAATAAAAGAATTTATAGTTATTAGTTATTAACATTTAATAAATGTTATTAACAATTTTCAATATTCAGTATTCAATTAAGGCAAATTAATTAAATGTAGTATTTACAGAATTCCTCAACTTATATAGTAAATATATTTTCAGGTGTTATTCATTATTTTGTATTAATCAACTTTACTTCTTAATTCATTTGCTAAAAACACATACTTAGCTAAACGTTTTAACAAACCCGATTGATCAGATTTCATAAGTGAAATGAATTTTTGTTTTGTTGGAAAGGAGCAGTAATATTTAGGCAAACATTCTTTTCGTAAGTTTCTATATTTTGGACAAATCATTAGAAAATGATACTCATTTTCAACAACATTCATATTACAATGGACACACACTCTTAAATAACGATCTATATTACGAAATCTACCTTCTTCTATAGCTAATTTGTGTGCAGAGCATCTTAGACGTGTTAATGCTTTTCTATGATTAACATTACTAACTGAACATATATATTTTTCAACTTCATATATTGATTTAAACATTTTATAACTTTCAAGTTTAGGCGATGCATTTACTTGTGAATACCATGATTGTAGATACTGATCAATTATTCGTTCAATAACTCTTTCAATTTGGATATTTGTTACATTGGTATTATGCCATAGATAATTAAATCCTAGACTGTTTAACATAGACATTACTTGATATGACCACGAACTTTTAATCGGTATGTTACCATGATTTTTCATCACTTTAAACCAATATTTTATTATTCTAATCCGTCTCATGACAGCAAACGGCAATCTACCTAATTCGCCATATACGGCATTATTAGAAGTTTGACTTCTTACTCCTAATATTTGTTTTAGAAATTTAACATGAACGCGTTCAATATCAGGAGCATTATGAAATCCCCATATTTCGGAACCATAGTTTAATATAGGAGCAACCATTGTATCAAACAATTTTATTTTTTCCGATATTTCAAGAGGGACAATATTAAACAAAGAATTTAGTGAAAATAGCGCTTTCATTGCTTGTTGTGCTAACGTTTTTTGTGCTTGATAAAACGAACCATTAGCGGATAATATGACTCCTAAATATGTAAATTTATTAACATTATTTATCTTATTACCGTCATAAAATATATCAACATTTTCAATTCTTGTACCAGTTTTAAAAATCATGGCAACGGTTTTATCAGTGTTAACTATTATTCCCCATTTTTTACAATAAATACATAATTGGTCAAGTAAGGATTGCAGTCCTTCCTTTGAATAAGAAAACAGAACGGTATCATCAGCAAACAATAATAAATATAATTGTAATTCATCTATTGTAACAGTATCAAATGTTCCGTTACTTAATGATTCATTCATATCATTTATAAATAAAATAAACAACTAGGGAGACAATGATTCACCTTGTTTCACGCCCATGTAGCTATCAAAAAGTTACTTAATGACCCATTAACCTTCACACAAGATTTAACACTAGCATACATTGCTCTCTAGTAGACCCATTCGTCGAGAGGAAGTTGTCCTAGCCCGGTGCAGAATAGGGCATACACGTTATACTCATTCATATTTATTACAAGGTGAGCAATTACCAGAATGTATACCCTGCTTTGCACCGTTAACGGTCAAAAACATATTGCTGGAATGTGTAGACTTTGATCCTATGCGTCAAAGGTACTACAATGTTAATACTATGAAAGAGTTATTTGATACTGTAGATTTTGGTCTTGTTTTAGATTTCCTTAAAGAGATCAGACTATATAAATCATTATAATGTGTTCTTTTATATATTTACTTGTTTATATACCCGTTGACGGGCATTTGTTGATTTATATACATAGTTTATATTACACCTCATCATCCCTTATTTTTTAATAATTTTATCTTTATATATTTACATTAATTTTTAATTAATTCTTCATTTTTCATCATTTTTTGCGCACAATATGACCTATTTATGTGTCGACGTGCCGTAAAACACCATTCATTCATTCATTCTTCTATTGTTGAATGGCACGATATTTCGTGAAATTTACAGACCTGTTGTGTGACGTCAATATCGATCTGTGTTATTAAAGTGATGTTTTATTCGTTTTCAGAATGTTGCGGGGATGGAAACGCTACCTCTATCTGGTCACGTGCCTACTGCTTGTTTGCAGTATAGCTTGGCAAGTTTTTAATTGCGTCACCCGAAATTCACAGCTATGGACACCGCAAGACGTCGGTGGTGCTAACCATGTTCCGGTGGCACCAGTTTGTCTTAGAAACCAGTCTTATGTCTTAAACAGTGTTCCGATCCTGAATAAAAACGAGAGTAAATTTGATGTAGATTTCAATATAGAACGTGTTTTTAGCTTTGGTCGTGTAAACAATTCCATAGACAAAAGAACATATAACAAATCCCACCCAGAGCTCATTCCGAAAATTATTCATTTAACGTGGAAGAATGAAATTATTCCCGGAGAGTTTGTAGATAACGTGAAATCATTCCAAACAAAGAATCCTAACTGGGATATTTACTTTTGGACCGATGAATCCAGTAGACGGTTTATAGAAGAGCACCATCCCGATCTGTTACAGACGTTTGATGGTTACAGACACAACGTGTCCAAGTCCGATGCACTGCGATATATTGTTATGTATAATTTTGGTGGCGCATATTTCGACCTAGACACAGTTTGTCTTA
This sequence comes from Cyrtodaria siliqua, assembly GCA_037043455.1. Taxonomy (NCBI): domain Eukaryota; kingdom Metazoa; phylum Mollusca; class Bivalvia; order Adapedonta; family Hiatellidae; genus Cyrtodaria; species Cyrtodaria siliqua. The sequence goes on along the minus strand of JAWPHD010005741.1, from coordinate 143,157 downwards.
AGTCATTAGATTTTATTGCGGAGACAGAACAATGCATTATGGGACCAGAACCAGCCGAACACGCGACAATTATGCTTGGCATGACGTCTTTATTGGCAAGTTCGGCGTTTATGTGCAAACCAAAACACGGGTTCTTCAAGCGTCTTATAAATCAACTTCCGTTCACTGCTGATAATTGGGACATGTTAGAGGCTGCCGGCCCAAAATTTGTGACAAGGCAGTTCAACTTGTATCTACAAGACTTGGAAGATCAAACTGAAATTGAATACGAAACTTTTCATATTGCATCTCTTGAACTATTTGAAGGTGATAGTCTTAATTATAAACCGTATATAAACCCGATATGCCAAGAGAGGTACCATGTTGATTCTATTCAGTTTAAAGCCTGTTCAAGATTAAAAAATTCTAAATGGAAGGGCACTAGTTCCGGTGCCTTTACCGAGCACAAACATTTTAATACTTACAATAACATGCATAGAATGAAGTTTACAACTGATAATAATATCAAGCGTATCATTCCATCTGTCAAAATATATCCAGATTTCAAAAAAACAACTCTATTTTAGCTCGACTATTCAAAATTTAAAGCGCTTATGTAATCATCCCAGCGTCTGCCCACTCCACATCGGGTTTTACGTGTAAGCTCTCCAAGCTCATCTAAATTTAGCCACGAGCTTCATGATAGTATTATCTGAAGGACCGCATTACCAAATCCCCTAAAATGGGCAATGTCCCAATTCACATCAAATTTAGCGTGTATGCTGTGTTTACAAGTAGCTGTAAAAGTCGAACAGGAAATGTAGCATTGAAGGACTACAGTCAACCAAAAGCATGCACAGAAACAAACAACAATTACAAAGATGAATAAAAGGCAAGATATCACATCAAAAACATAAAAGGGTTGACAACAGTGCTACCGCCTTGATACGGTCAGTGGCAAAAATGTCCACTGGACGTTTTAACTAGGTGCTATGGTGCACCAAACTCCACTCTTCCCATATTGCCATCCCTATAAAACGGGACAGTATAAATAAAGATATTCCCGCCAGGTCATATTATCTGACTAAAGATGCAACAGTAATAGGCAATATAAGAATAACACATAAATGATAATGTATGTATTAATATAAAAACAAGAGCATAGAAAGTCATAATGTACACAATCTGTCCGATCGAAAAGGAAAGCATATTGCCTAACTGGCAATAGGTCAACCACTACATGCGGTGTATACAAGTCTTTATCGCTTACATTGATTGGTCTAGCTCTACTAAATGTGGGCATGGGTTTCCTTAAAGTATTATCTAGATGATGACAATAAGTAATTTTGTTTTCTATAAATTCTTGACTGGCCCATAACACGCGGAATACAGGCAGATCAACGTTTGCGAGAAAGCTGTTGTACACATCTATATATATGTAGTATAAATGTAGGTGGGTAGCAACAAATAGGAGGACAGAAAAATAGAAGCAAAGTTTTGTTTGTTTGTTTGTTTGTTTGTTTGTATGGTGTTTTACGTCATTTTCAACACATGACGGTCGATTTTTTTTATTTGATTATTTTTGTGGAGGAGGCAGACCACCCATTTTTCCTGGGTAGAACCAGAACTGTACACCTCCCGCCATCCGAGAAGCAAAGTACTAGCATGCAACAACACAAACATAAAAGGGTTGACAATGTGGTTAAGCCTTTGAACAGTCGGAGACATAAAAGACCGTTGGGGGTTTAAACCAGCTTCCATGATGCACCAAATCTCACTTTTCCATATAGTCAATAAAACGGGAAAGTAAAAATAAAGAAATAAAGATAATGTTTTTCGCTTGTCTTAGCTTAATCAATTTTTTGTTTGGAATTCCTTATAGTGTTATCTAGCCGGGTGACTGTAACTTAGACTCAACTGAGTCATGGGCTATTGGGCACCCTTAGAACACATTTCAGCATAACCTATGAAATATGCAATATTGTTGTTACGGTAAACATCCTATAATGTGTTGCTGAGCGTAGGTTTTAAACTTCTTGTTCATGGCATAACTATACATGTATTGGGACAATGGATACCCTCATCCTCTCCCAAGAAAACCGGCCAATTCAGTATATGTACACGTATGAACGTTGTTTTGTTTATTATTACACCATAACTATGGTGCCACCTCAATCCCAACTCCCCATCCATCCATCATCAACAAGAGTTAAAGGGTGGTGTGGAAGAGGCTGTTGCAACGTCAAATATTTGTTTCTTTATAAATAACACCAATCCTCGTCCATATGTTTGGTGGGCGATTTTGGGGTTAGTGGACGTCGTTAACGATTTTTCGAACATTAGGAGATAACATATTGTATGATATGTGTAACAATGTTGGTTAACGTATTATTTTCCCCCATTGACAGCGATGTTAAAATGTCACATATTAATGATTTGCTGCAGCTTCAAATCAGTCATGGATAATGCAGCAGTGTCATTGTCGTATATACTCAGGACATTTGAAAACGAAACATTTCTGATTTTCGATTATGTTTAGTCTCAAATCAAGATTATATTTTGTGTTAGTACACAAGTCTCTTTGCCCCAAAGGTTAACATATGCCCATAAACAGTTACATACGATTTGCTCTACTTCTTTTAGTTTTCGTTTTCATCGTGTTCGGCGATTTCCTAATTTTGCCCCTTTCATACTCTTTTTTAAAGTCAAAATGATGCTGGATTAATGAATCGAAGTGCTAATTGTAGTGCTTGAATTAAACACTTCAAGATTGCCGTGTGGCCCTTTAAGCAAGGTAAATTACGCATAGATGGTTTATAATAGGTTACTGATTAATGAAGTGATATATCCTATCATTTGTGTAAATAATTCTCGGTATTGTAACTGTTCTAAATTATGTATAAATAAACTATTATCCTCTACTATAGTTCGTTTTCAATATTCATTATTCCATCCCTATTAAAATATTAAACTCACACAAGAAGTGTGTTTTGTTTATTTGCATTGTTATTGTATATTGTTTCTCCAGATAGGGGCTGGCGTGGCGCAGTCGGTAGCACGGCGGATTTGTAACCGGAGGCCCCGGGTTCAATCCTCCGTGGTGCCACAGAGTTCCGTCGGTGTGTTCTTGGGCAAGACACTTTACCTTAGCCTCGTCCGTCGGATGGGGACGTAAACCGGGCGGTCCCGTGTATCGGTCTATCTTCCGAGCACGTTAAAGAACCATAGGAATCTATTCGATAATAAGAGTAGGGCAGGTTCCCGGATTCCTATGTATCCTTCCCCTCTCTCTGGGGCGGCTCTAAATAACCTATACTGTGTTGATGAGCCGTTAAACAACATTCAAAGTTTCTCCAGATTGACTGTTTTCAACCAGATGGAGTATTCTTCAACATATTGTATATTCTCCGCGATATTATCATTTCTCCACCCGATTGTCTATTTTCAGCCATTAATAAATACAGAAAAGGGGATCCCTTAGAAGCAACACACCCAAAGAAAGACAAAGACTCGGTTCTACTGAGTCGGTTCATGAGAAGTAAGTATACTTTGCAACACTTCTCATGAACCCTAGCACTGACGTACGTGGTATTCTACTGTAAAAGCCACAAATAACGGGCTTGGTGTTCGCATATAATGATTATAATGATATTTAGACACCACACAGCACTAAACAAACGCTAGTGCGAATATCTTGGAAGAAACAAGCACAAACAAAAATAAATAAATGTAGCCAACTTGGTTTTATTGAGTCTGTTACCGAGAGGTATTATAAGATACATCATCTCTCACGCCTCTTACAGCGACCCAAGCGGTAATATATTTTAAAGCCACAAAGGATGGTTTTGATGCTCCCAAAGGGCTAGTAAGTAATAAAACAACAGAGTATTTTTACAGCCGCCCTACTGCATTAAACGAAATCTAGTGTAAATATCAATGAATACTGAAAATGGGATTACTTGGAAACAACAAGCAAACTCAAAAGATCTTTTCTTGAGAGGTAATATGGCCCAATACCTCTCACGGCCCTAGCACCGGCGTAAGAGGTAATATGACCCAACACCTCTCACGGCCCCTAGCACCGGCGTAAGAGGTAATATGACACAACACCTCTCACGGCCTCTAGCACCGGCGTAAGAGATAATATGACACAACACCTCTCACGGCCCCTATCACCGGCGTAAGAGGTAATATGACCCAACACCTCTCACGGCCTCTAGCACCGGCGTAAGAGGTAATATGGCCCAATACCTCTCACGGCCCCTAGCACCGGCGTAAGAGGTAATATGACAAACACCTCTCACGGCCCCTAGCACCGGCGTAAGAGGTAATATGACCCAACACCTCTCACGGCCCCTAGTACCGGCGTAAGAGGTAATATGACAAACACCTCTCACGGCCCCTAGCACCGGCGTAAGAGGTAATATGGCCCGACACCGCTCACGGCCCCTAGCACCGGCGTACGAGGTAATATGGCCCAATACCGCTCACGGCCCCTAGCACCGGCGTAAGAGGTAATATGACAAACACCTCTCACGGCCCCTAGCACCGGCGTAAGAGGTATTCTAATGTAAATCCACAAAGAATGAGTTTGATGACCCCATATTACCAGTTCGTATTGACACTATTCACAGCCGCCACACAGTACTAAACAAACGCTAGTACGAATGTCTAAACGTATTGAAAAGGAGATCCCCTTGAAGAAAAGTAGATGTATTTGTTAGTTCTACCACAATAAATATGTCATTACTCCTGTATCGAATGTATACGTGATTAGGAGAGACATTCAATGTAATCTTGAGTTTTTAAAACGATTAGGAGAGACATTCAATGTAATCTTGAGTAAACGACAACTAGTCAGGCAAATTCATTTTAAACGTTCAACATGTATACAAGTTGCTTAATTGCAGGTATATAGATAATAGCTGAAGCGTTTGTCCAGTGAATGCATTCATATACCCTTAATATATGTATATGACATTATGGCCAGCTGTATAATAACTTCCGTTTACTGCGATCGTTTCATCTGTGTTTGTTATTCACAAAGAACCATCTTAAATATTGATTTTAACATGTGTACAACAATTTGCTACTGGCGCATTTAAAATCCATATTGGTATCGAAATGTAAAAGAAAGTCATTTAAGCGTGAATTTGATATTTTGATCAATAGGTAATGAATCTGTCACAGTCGGTACCGAATTTGGATTAGTCATGATCAGTCCTTTAGATAAGACACAACAGAGGACTGCTCGCTAAAATGTCCGGTGCAATACAGTGAAAATTAACAAACGTTTACAAATACACAAATAAACCGAATTAACAACACAAAATTTTAACATCTCTTGATAGTAATATGGATAATGGTTCGGGTCTAAAATAGAAAGTTATATAAATGTATGCTCCGAATACAACTTGTGTTGGGGAAATGGATACTTTACAGAACCACTGTGAGTGCGCCAACCCGCCGCGCAGGTATATTATGTTCCCTGGAACAAAACAAAGCTTCAAAGTTGGATATCTCAAACACTTCGGCATATTTTTACATGAAACTTGCAGTACCTCATCGTATTACTCTAGTTAGAAACAAAAAACTGAATTCAAAACTAAATTGTACAAATAAAGCAGTTTTAATAGAGCACCTCAAAGTGAATCCAACAATAAGGCTTGCAATATGTTACCTTGATATACTTAGCTAGCTTGAGCTATCAATTAAAATCTCAAATAATCCTGTCAAAGTTGTTTTTTAAGAAACAAAATCAATTGTTCATAATCAATTCAGAACAAAAATGCATACATATGTTATTTACATACCTGGTCATGGTATTTGATTGGTAAATACCTGCACACATTTTATTTATAAATTATGCTACTCACAATATTCGATTTCAAGAAAGGTGGTTTAATAAAAAGTTGCATAAAGAAATATAAAAAGATCGGACATGGAAAGCAGCATTCAGCTTTATGCATAGTTTTTTACTTTTTAATGGCTGGCACAACCTAGATAATGATATCAAGGTAATATATTGTAAGTTATATGTAAAATATAGTCTGATATTGATGAGTTCTAATTCTTGCTAGACTCTCCGTATTGTGCACTTTTTAAAAATGAGATATAGGGTCCTATAGAAACCACAGCGTCCGAGCGCAAAGGCATCGTAGGCCCGCACTGTACATCAAACAAGGATTTGAAAATACAATGAAAGAGACAAAAAACAACAGAAAGGGTGGTGAAGACAGGGTTACCGACTTGGAACGGTCAGTAGGCAATAAGGCCCACTGGTTAGCTTGAATCGATTTTATATGCGCACAATCATTTTCATATTATTTTTTTTTAGAATTTTAGCTTTTAAATTATGTTTATGATAATATGTGATATACTGTAAGTTTCATGTAAAAACATTTAGTATTTTGTTTTTACTTATCCTACTTTTAACTTTGCTATTTGCTGAGAGTACATTCACCTTAATATTTTGTATGTGTCTTGTTCGGCCGTTTCCGAAGGTCCATTATCATACTATTTTATATAGCACAGTGGCGTTGCTCGTGCAGTGAGCGGCAGTAAAACGTCTCCCCGCGCTTGCAATCGGGACTGTTATTTATTTGATCTTCGGAGATCGCTGAGCCCGATACATATATTTAGTTACCGGTGGTACATTTTCAACTACTTTTTTCCCCTTAATTTTCGATTCGGTGGTTCCACTAGGCTCTGGGTATTGTTTAACCACTCATAGGATATGTTGTCTGCTTTTTAATTTAGTCTTTTGGCTGTTACTTGTGATATGCAGGCTTTATAACCGCTGCTCCCAACTGAATTCCATTTTGTTTATTTCGCTCTTCGGGGCATAGCAATTTGTTATATACTGGGACCATTCTCCGCTGGACATTGGGGAGGAAAATCTTTATGTCCACCGACATATCCATGCCATTTTCGGGATGGTTAAAGTTATATACTATTGATTTTATGAATATTGAGTTTCGCTCAACCCGGGGCTAGAGCGCGTGAGCGGTAGCTAGCATATTTCACTACCGTTCATGAACAGTCTCAATCAAACCGAGACTGATTTTGTATGTGTCTTGTTCGGCCGTTTCCAAAGGTCCATTATCATACTCTTTTAAAGAAACTAACCCTACAAATAATGAAGAAATTACACTAGAAAACCGTTCATCAAAACTCTAGCCAGTTGTTCAGGTCAAATAATAATGTATATGTGCGGAATAAAAGTAAAGTTTCATTAACGTGTTCTTAAAATACTCGTGATTGAATATGTATAGAGTTTGTATTGTCAAAATGGTAACATTATTTATATATTTCGTCTTTCGTAGGTTAAGAAACGATATACATATGTTATAAAATGTGGCTGGTTTTGGCGGGATAGCTACTTTAAAAAATATCAGGCGCAAAAAACGTAAACAAACTGAATGTTGAGCAAATTTCAGGATGGCGGTCAAAATGATAACAGTGATGTAACTATATTCAACTTATGTGTTTGTGATGTCATACCTGTTATCATCTTTGTTGTTGTTTGTTTCTATACGGGTTTTTTTGTTTTGGTTGACTGTAGTCCTTGAATTCTACATTTCCTGTTCGACTTTCATATCTACTTTTACAATGTACACAGATGACACACATAGACAAAGAAATGTATTCGTTTGTTACACTGTCGATTTTAAGATTTTACCTGTTATGCTTATTCTATTTATTTACAAACTGACAAAATATCTTCCTCTTCAAGTTAGCACAATTTCATAAAGATTTTGACAAGCACTTCTTCTACCATAAAAAAAGATTTCATGACCGTCCATAAAATTACACGCGGAAATTCAACCGGGTGCTTCCAACAAAACCATTTTAAGATCATCTTTTTATTATTACCATTCAAAAACAAAATTATACAAGCCAATTTCTTATAAACTTACCATCATTTTAATTTTCTACTTTTGTTAAAAAGAGCAATTTATGTCGTGCTATTGTAAACATTATCTACGTCAACATTCAATTTTCGTGGAGATTTAAACAGCGAGAAAAAAGACAAGGACATGAATAAAGTGTTTAATTCTTCCTCTAGCTGGATGTAAATTTTTAAAAGAAAATTTGAAGAAAAACAATACTACCACAAAAACCGTTTGATCACTAGTTTACGCAAGCGTTCCAAATGGAATTTCTTATCTTGTTGTTACACGACATAGAAATAAAAAGTGATCAGTACTCTGCGCGATAATTTCAGAAAAATAAATCTTATATTGCAATGAACAACGTGTCATTGAAGGGCTAAATGTTAATGCTAATAAATGGGTAACATGATATATATTTAACATTTTAATTGTATTAAAATATTGCAACAAACACCGTTCTAGGGAGCACCAAACAGTCATATATTCCTAAAATTATCTAAAAGTGGTACAGACTTGATTAGACTCAATCTAAGTAACATACACAATCCATTTTGGAGTGATGTACCAACGAGATTTACAAGGCTTCTGAGAGTGTAATAAAGCCATGACTTATTTCTCGTAATACACTAAGCTAGCGTAGGCTAGTGTATCACAAACGCAAATGAGATGTTTGCATGATTTTATCATATACTTCCCTATAAATACTTTGTTTTTGAATATACGATACGACATAGACCTAGCTAGTCATATCAATCAGGATTTAGTTGCCGGGCAATAAAGCTTTATCACACGCGTGAAATAAAGGGTAAAACAAATGTCATATCACGGAAATAACGAAATGTTCTTTATGACTATTACAGCGGAGTAATACGAAAATTACCGATTAGTCACGCGTATGCTTTGTCGTCTGCATTCCATCCTGTTTTCGCGTCAGATTATTGACTATACATCTACATATACATGTGTACGTTGAACTTTGACCATAGCTCAACGGAAATGGATTCACTAGTAATGCTAACAAGTTGAAATAAAAGAGAGGGTAGATAGATAGAAGTAAAATAAAGAAATAAATAAGGCAAAATACACGGACCTTTAAGAGAGTTTAACAAATTTATAATAAATTCAATGATATAGAACCATCCGTGGATGAAATATCCACTTGTGACCATTCATTTTCTTAATTAGACTATTTCAAATTTTAAATCAAATTTCGGAAGAAAATAAATGTCGTGTATATCTACACTTACGCGACAGACGTGAACACATCAGCATGGGATTACATCTATTAATAACATTATTGTTTTTTCCCTGCAAAACAACGTAGTAAGTTAGCTGAAAAGAAATATAAAAATATCGGACAGGGAAAGTAGCATTCAAGATGGACAGTCAACCACAAAACACAGAAACAAACACGCAAACAGACAAACAAGAAGGCAAAAGTAATAATAAATGCAAACGACATCACAAACACAAAAGGGTTGACAATTGGCTACCGCCTTGGAACGGTCAGTGGCAAAGTAGGCCACTGTGGGTTTAATCCGGTTCTAGGCTGCATCAAACCTCACACTTACCCTACCGTCATCCCATTAAAACAGGACAGTGTAAATAAAGAAATCCCCGCCATGATCTAATCTCTAACCAACAAGGCAGCATCAAAAGGCAATATAAGTAAAACACAAATATGCTCGTGTATATATAATACAAAAAATACGATACGACATAGACCTAAAAGGGTCCACCACCAAACATGCTGTACGTTGCAAAATGGTAGGGTCATAACCTCTTTTGATAAACTTTTTAACAAGTTTAACAAATATAGTATGAAAGTCATCATGACCAAGAATCTTAAGAAGTTTATAAATCACATCACCATAGAAGTCAGGTTGTGATAGTCCTTGTCGCAGAAGAGTCCTTAAATTACTTTTATATTTGCAAAGAAGATCAGGGTTACGATAAAAAAAAATTGCAAAGGTTTTACGAAGTTCATGGTAACGGTAACCCTGATTGAGTAGCTTTTTAGTTATACAAAGATTACGAATATTAAAGTCCTCAACTCGAGTACAAGCTCTTGAAAAACGAATAAGTTGAGACACATACACCCACTAAGAAGTTGCTCGGGCAACATCCCCATCGAAGTTGCTCGGGCAACATCCCCATCCAAGTTGGGATAATTAACAATATCAAAATTAAAATCATCTCTCTTGTCATAGATTTTGCTAATTATTTCACCATTTTCAATCGAGAGATCTAAATCAAGAAAAGAAGCGTTATTATCAGATATATTAGCTTTGTTAAGCTGAAGTTCTTTAGGATAAATATTATTAACCATAGTTGGAAAGAAAGGGTTGTCAATGTTCAATATGTCATCCAGTTACCGAGAGGTGTCATTAAAGGTTTCAATAACATCTGCCTGGGTAGCTGGTGAAAGACTCAACATGAAATCTCTTTCATAGCAAAATAAAAACAAATCTACGACAAGTGGTGCACAGTTCGTACCCATAGGGATACCACCAATTTGTCTATAAACGGTGGTTCCATACCTAACGGAAATAGTATCTAATAGGAAGATGAGTGCTTCACAAACGTCATAGCAAGTCCACATAGTAAAATTGTCTAAACTGCCGTTAGTAAAAAACGCTTTAATATTATTACATGCCAAAAATGTAGTATTTTCTTTAGCGAATGTTTTTTGAATAAGAGAAATTAGCTTGTCTTTAATAAGGTGATGTGGTAAAGTTGTTTATAGTGTATAGAAGTCATAAGTGCTTATTGATGAAACTTGACGTTATTGAAAATGTTATCAAGAACGTCTCCTGAATTTTTTATAGACCAAAATAAATTAATCCCAGAGTTTTCATAAGTTTTATCACAATATAGTTTAACGTGATCTTTAACGGCAGTAAGCCAAGAAGTTGACAGTTCAGCAAAGTCATTGATGAAGTATATGATAAATAGAATACTGGAATAAGAAATATTTATTTTCATATTACACCCCATGCCCTCGACCCATATCAGCCCTCGAGCTAGATATAGGGTGTGATATGAAAATACCCATTTATTATTTTCTATATATCAGACGATACGTTCAAACACTTTATCCTTACTTGCCATCTTACTTTATAAAATGCATTTTAGTAACGTTAAATTGAGTTTAAGGTGTCTCATTATTTGTAGGGCGAACGCATTACAGCCGCGTAACGTAGCGACGTCATGTAAACAACAACACGACGTCATGATTTCTCTTACAAATTGTCGCCTTTTACAAAGTAAATTGTCCAACTCCAAATCGTCTGAAAAAATCGATCGTGACCAATTTCTTTCAGAAATATTGGATTCGATCAATGATCATGAACTCATACACTCGTCTAAGGTCGTTGATTTAGCAAAATAATTGACCCTGATTTTGCTGCCAGCTATCATAAATGCACTTTATAATGAAACTGAGCAAAGCAGTAAACAATCCTTTGAAAAGGCGAAAGCAAATATGCAAATATTCTATGTGGCAAATATGAAAACGGCCGCTTGGAGCAGTACACTCGAAGAGATAATATTAGAATCTTTAATCTCAGGGTTGACGAGGGTAAATCACTTACTGAGTGTGTTGTTGTACTGCTCAATGACATGGTCAAGTACAAACCACAGCCTACACCGGAGGATCAGTTGCCTGATCAACATACCGTACCCGTGAGTGTCAATGACATGGTCAAGTACAAACCACAGCCTACAGCTGAGGATCAGTTGCCTGATCAACATACCGTACCCGTGAGTGTCAATGACATGGTCAAGTACAAATCACAGCCTACAGCGGAGGATCAGTTGCCTGATCAACATACCGTACCCGTGAGTGTCAATACCGAACCACCCTATACGTTTAAAGTAGACGACATTAGCTTTTGTCATCGAGTTGGAAAACTACAGGAGGGGAAGACCGACATGCGTGCCATCATCGTTCGTTTTGTATCAAGGCAGAGTGTTTTTACTGTTTTTAAATTCAAGAAAAAATTGAAGCTTATTGACAAATACAAACCGGGAAAAACGTTCAAGAGGGTGTTCATTACCGAAGATCTTACTGCATTTCTTGTACGTCTCAGGGATTATTTGAAGGAGTTAGATGGAGTCTCCAACATCTATACTATGGACGGTAACTTTCACTGCACAAAGAATGGGAAACGTTATATCGTCTCAAGCCCAGAAGATCTCTTTCACCTTAACATTGAACCAGATCTTGAGAAATAGAACTTGGAAATATTTGCCTAGGATCCTCAGGGAGTTGACTCTAGTCATGAGCCTTTGGTCTAGGTAAATATTGTTGGCAATCGTGCCCATGATCATACATATGTTCAAACTTTTAATACATATATTGAACATGTCGTGTTACAATTTGCTTGTGTTATGTTTATGGTTTATTGAACAAGTTAAATTTTCCCGATTTCTTTGACTTTGTTAATAAGTATGATATTATTGGTCTGTCTGAGACAAAATAAGAACCCTGTGTAAATCGGGAGGTATTGGTCTTCTCGTTAAAAATGAAATTGTCAGGTATGTTAATATTTTGAATAATGGAAATGAAAATTGCTTAGGGTTTACTATGGATAAAAAACTTTGTCAATTAAATATTTCCTTTGAAAAAGACTGTAATCATTCGGAGGGGATCGCCTTACATTTCTATTGATATATTTGATAATATTGAAAATTATACACTAAATTTTACTTAAAAACACCAAAATGTTTGTCGCTTGGGAGGTTTTAATGAGAGGACTGGCACATTATCTGACGTTTTAGTATTTGATGAAACTATTGCTGAGGAAAATTTTGATTTTGAAACTGACTATTCATTTGATAAATACAATTTAGAATTATTAGGATATCAATTAGAATATTTTTCAGGAGATAAACATAATTGTAATAATTATGGTTATAGATTGATTGAATTGTGTAGAACTTTTGATTTTCATATACTTAATGGTAGATGTGGTAATGATAGATGTGGTAATGATAGATGTATTGGTAAATTTACTACAACTAGAAATACTGTTATTGATTATATTCTAGTGTCAGCTGAGATTTTTCCCAATGTTCTAACATTTGATATGCTTAACTTTGATCCGTTATTATCTGACATACACAGTGTTATACATTTTTCTTTGTCGTGTAATATTGTTGTATAAGATGATGAGACTGGCCTGGCTGACATTAATACATTTGTTAATAATACATCAATGGACAAATTTAGCTAATAAGGTTGATTTGTTAAATGCCTTTTAAATTGGTTAATATTGCAATAAAGTCTATAACAGATGATCTTGATCGCTTATTTAACTGCACATGGCATGATGTTGTAAGCAACATTGACATTATAACACAAACTATTTTATCAGAAATTTATGTTAACGCTGCTGATAAACCTAACATGATAAAGAAAGTACCTCATTCAAACACACGAGTAAATACAAAACGCAACATGTCAAAATCTTGGTTTGATAATGAGTGTCGTGACAATCGCAAGCAATATTTAAATGCTAAGAAAATGTCGCGTCATTGCAATTCAGTAGCTAACTTTGAGGAGCTAAAAATTGCTAGCAAAAAATATGAGAGAAATGAACTTAAAATTTCGTGAGTTCAACAGTGATATGAATAAAAAGTTTCGCAACTTAGTGAACCTAAAGCTTACTGGGACGAGCAGGTGAGAAAAAAACAAAGTTATTGCTCGAATTTCATCAGAAGTTTTCTTTGACTATTTTAGTAAGTTGAATGAAAATAATGATCCTGTAAATAAGATGAAATAGATGTTAATTTTATTTTAAAATATAATTCTGACCTTAATTCACTTATAACAGAAAGCGAAATTTCACATGCAATTATTTTTTGTTTAAAAAATAACAAAGCTTGCTCTCTCTATGACAATATCTTCAACGATTATATCAAACATTCTAAGGATACTATGCTAACAATATTGTATAAGTTATTTAATTTAATATTTGTAAACTCTTGTATTCCTGACGAATGGTCTAAGGGAATTACATTCCCCATTTATAAAAAATAAGGCTGATATGCAAGACTCCAATAATTATAGAGACATTACAATTCTTGGTTGCCTTGGTAAGTTGTTTACCAGTATATCTTGAATAATAGGGTAACAAGTTTTTGGAAAATTCAAGCTTACTTTGCGAGGAACAAGCAGGTTTTATAAAACACTATAGTACAGTGGATCATATATTTACTTTGAAAATGCTAGTTGATGTTTACTTGTATAACAAGGAAAAACGTTGTATTGTACGTTTATAGATTAGATTCGACTCGGTCAATCCTTATTTCTATGGAAAAAACTGCTGCATAACACTATAGATGGTATTATGTTTAAGATTATTTATTCAATTCATGAAACAACTTCGTAAGTCTCACCGGAGTTCGTCAGGGTGAAAATGTATCGCCTATATTATTTTCTATATTGCTGTGCATATTTCGAGCAAGTATAATGGTTTAGATTTATTGTCTAAAACTATTACTGATTGTCTTAGTGGTGATACTGTTGAAGTGTATTTGAAGCTTTTTCTTTTGTTATATGCGGATGACACTGTAATTTTTGCTGAATCTCAATCTGATATGCAGCTAGCTTTAAGCGCAATGAGTTCTAAGTGTGATACTTGGAAATTAGAAGTCAATGCAGCTATGACTAAAGTTGTTATTTTCTCTAAGGGCAAAAGTAAAAATATTCCGTCCTTCTTTTACAATAATATGAAACTTGATGTTGTTGATGATGTTAGTTACTTGGTGTAACGTTTAATTTTAATGAACTATTTAACAAAACAATGAAATACTTATGCGATCAAGCCAGGAGGGCTATGTATTTGTCATTAAAAAGTCTAGAAATCTATGTTAGAATTAGACGTGCAATTACATTTGTTTGATACAATGATTTGCCCAATTGTATTGTATGGGTCTGTTTTATTGTATGGGTCTGAAGTATGAGGTTCTGGTAGCATAAATATTATTAACCAGTTTCATTTGAAATACTTGAAAATGCTACTCAATTTAACAAAAATCTACTCTTTAATGTAACGGTATATTAGTCTAGAGGCCACTTTAGGCTATCTGCTCTAGTTAAGGCTCGAGTTCAACATTTTGCGAGGATCATAGTGTTTGGTATCATTAGAAAGATTATACCATCTCCTTTTTTATGACAGCCGTGTTCAGCTCTGATTTTGCACGTAACGTGACCCTTTTCCCCTTTTTTGTGTTAGGTGAAAATAAAAATTTACCATGATAGCTGTGTAATTTTTCAATTCATATAAGACAACACAATTTATATAGTTGTCTATGATAAGTTAAACATACATTTTATATCTTTATGTTATTGCCAGTTTGGATTTCTTTTACTCACATATTATATTTATTTTTGTTGTTAACTTTACACTGAATCATTAGGTCACTTACAACAAAAGTTTCCTTAATAATATTCATTAATAAATAAGGACATATTGTTTCATATTGCCAATCTTTAACTTCCAACGACATTTTGTTTTCATTTTAATTTATCCTAACTCTTCAGCATAGGTTAGATAATTTGTTAAACAAAAGCACACAAATCTCTAGTTTTCACTCATTTCTGTTTTTCCCAACCACACACATTTCTTATATGTGATACAGTGCATTGGGTAGTAATGAATCACTATCGTTAAAAGCGTAAATTTAAAACTAAAGGAAACTTTTAAGAAATTTCTTACTAGATTCTGCTCTCTCAGCAATATGCTAACCAACATTATTATGAACTAGTATATGCCTTATACTTGTGTTATTTAACAGTTGAAAATCTACCATTTTGCCTGTTTACTAAATCAATGTCCCTAAACGTTTACAATTACAAATCGTGGATCTTTTGATGATCAGGCCTGAGCTTTTTACACCAAACTGCATTAAAAAGACATCTGTTCATTTTTTATTTCATTTTAACTATATTGGTTTTCCATTTAAAAAACTCACATCCTTCAGACAGTAACGGATCACTTTTCTTGATAGGTGCTTAACTAAGTAAATTACTCAAGGAAATATGTGCCGAATCTTTGCGCTAATGTATAGTATGCTTATATGAGCAATCTTCAAATACGGAAAGTTTCATAAAAAAAATGCATACTTGCTGAATAAATGAAACGTAAACTGATCCGCTACTACCTATGATTCCCTACTACCACAAGCACTGTACTACAAATTAATTTAAGTATTGGGATATTTGGATTAAGCACCTTCTTGCATATAATTAAATAAAAATTGAATTTGTATTGAGTTTTATTTTTTCTTCTTATTCTGATATATTATTAGAGCAATACTACCAACACTTAATAATATGCAAAAACAAATTAGCTTTATACTTATAATTAATAGTAATGCAAATTATGTAAAAACAATTAACGGGACGCCGGGAGTTTTTCAAAAATCATGCCACGTGTCCTCTCAGTGGAAGGCATAAACTACACAACAATATATGTGCATTTGTTGATTTTACTAAAGCTTTTGACTATGTTGTGCGTGATAATTTATGGTACAAATTAACAAAGTTCGGTATTCGGGGAAACATTCTTGATATCATTAAATCAATGTACTCATGTGTTAAGTCTAAAGTTAAATACTGTAACCAGTTGAGCGATGACTTTTACTGTGTACTTGGCGTTCGGCAAGGGGAGTGCCTATCTCCATTGTTGTTTTCTATGTATTTAAATGATATAGAAGATGCATTCATACATAGTGGCTTTGAAGGTTTAGATATTAATATGTTTAAGATGTTTATGCTGTTATATGCAGATGATATAGTTTTGTTTGCTAACACTGCAGCAGAGTTACAAAATGGACTTAATATACTATCTAGCTATTGTAAAGAATAGAGATTGAAAGTAAATTGTACTAAAACAAAAGTTATGGTATTTAGAAAGGGCGCAATGCTACCACGAAATTTAGTTTTTATATATGATGGTGTCCCATTAGATATAGTTAGTAAGTTCACATATTTAGCTATAGTCTTTTCTACTGGAGGGTCTTCAGCAGAAGCACAAACTACTCTTGCTGGTCAAGCGCAAAAAGCCATTTTTAAAATGAATAGATATTTATACAAATTTACATTTATATCCCCAAAGCATAAATTAGATCTGTTTGATAAATTGATAACTCCAATTTTAAACTATGGTTGTGAAGTGTGGGGATTTATGCAAGCTATATCAATTGAACGAGTGCATTTACAGTTTTGTAAACACATTTTGGGTGTTAAGAAGACAACTCAAAATGATTTCATATATGGTGAACTTGGCAGAACATCATTTATTACAAGAAGATATTTTATAATAATTAAATATTGGATAAAAATCATGAGAGTACATGATCGTAAATATGTAAAAATTGTTTATAACATGCTGCTTAATGACTGTGAAATATATCCTCAAAAAATAAACTGGGTTTCCCAGTTGAAACACTTATTGTCCTCGCTTGGGTTTTATGATGCATGGTTACAACAAAGTGTTGGTAACGATAAAAAAAATTCTTGCAATATTAAAGCAAAGGTTAAATGACAATTTTGTTCAGAATTGGCATAGTCGATTAGAAAATTCTACTAGAGCAGTTTTCTAGTACGGAAAGACAGTAGTGGATAAAGATTCATGAACGGGACGTTGAATTTGGTATTACATAAGTTGCTATCTCTTGGATAAATACTAATATGTACTTATAAATCTGGTGTTAATGTCTACGTCACGTTTACCCCGCATGCGCAGACAATTTTAGAGACATTTTGAGGACGCCATTTTTATTGCAGCAGAGTTGAATATCGTTGGCATTTCCATAGCGGATATTAAACTAAATGCTTAGAGCTGGATAGTAACGGTTGTCCAAAAGTTCGCGACGAAAGGTAGGTACGTGTATATGTTGTGAGTTTGGAGATGATATTGGTTAAATGTATTTTTGTCTCAAGCGCTATCGAGAGCTCTCGACTCCTGTGCTGTGGTCAGTGATCGGCTGACTGTTATTCGCGATGAATTTGAAAATGCAGGATGTGTGTGTACATTTTCGAAAATCTGGTTATACTTGTACGGTTTAGGGGAATGTTTGATGTGGTTGGGGTGTGTTTGAAGGATTATTGTACCAATGTGATGTATAAACTTGTGATCTAGGTCAACTGATGTTGTTGTTTTTTGTGCGAGTACGGCGATTTTGTCAATTTAGGAAGCCGGCATTGTTTTTGGCGTGTTTGAGGAAGTATTCACGGCTGTTTGAGTTTAGGTGAAAGGTAAGTAGATGTGATATTCTGTTATTGTGACGGTTTTAAATTTAGTAATGCGAAGAAAGGTTGGGTCGCCTGTGAAGATTGTTTGTTTTGTTAGTTGTATGCGAGTGCGCATGCGTCGAGTAAGTAGGGTTTGATCTGTCACTCATGTTTGTTGTGGAAGATCTGTCACTCACGTTTGTTTTGGAAGCCATCTGTTCTGTTCTGTATAATCTTTACCGCCAACAATGGCGAACCCTAGTATACTAGGTAGGAGTGTCCTTCACCACAAAAATGTTTTTATATGTACACAATCCGTCACCACAATGTTTATAACAGTCACTGTACAGCGTATAATTTTCAGTACTTAGCAATATTGTTCACTAGGGTTCCTAATTCATGAAGACCACGTTACTAATGGGTGGTCAACCAAGAAGGGAGTTTCTATACAGTGTGTATCTCAACGTATGTAGGTTGAAGAGGAGTCGCCTCGACTGGTATTCCAGCTGGTGAGTGAAGTCATCTTCTCGTATATATGTTGGGAACACGTTTGACCAGTCCACAATCAATTTCACAATGTCACTTGATAAAGTTTTACTCATGGAGATGCCGTTCTGCTGTAAAATCACCTTGATCTCCCCGAATGCTGATTCCCTAGCCGGCTGTAGAATCCTACATCTCAGGATAAAGTGTTCGAGTGTCTCGTTGTCCTCGTGGCACAATGGACATAATGTGCTTACTTCGTTCTGATTAAATCTTGCCCTATTCACTTGAAGAACGTAGGTACCGGTCAGTATTCGTAGTCTGGCTGGGATTCTTGTTGCTTCTCTACTGGAAGAGCAGTCCACTCGCAGGATTGGGTGAGGCTTCCCCGGTGAGTAGGTGCAGTTCATATATATGAGTGACGAGTATAGGCGTGCCTGAGCCTCGATCGCTTTCCTCCAATTTTCTTCAACAATAATGTGTACATGTTTCTTCCAGCAAACCTTGTTCAGCGGGTTTTCAAGATATGTAAAAGCACTCCCTAGTTCATATTTCGCTAATAACGGTTGCACCAGTTTAGCCCATGAATGAGATTTTTCACCTTTCACAATAAGTTGCCTAGACAAAAGTTGCTTTTCGAGGCTTGTATCGCTCTGGTTACACAGATTGTTGAAGAAACTTAGAATTTTCAGATCTAAAACAGCTTCAACTGGTAAGAGGCCCGTGAGAATATACACTGACGGATCAGCTACATTACTTGTTAATGACAAAATTTGTTTAAGAGTGTTTTTCTGGAATTTTTCTAGCATTATAACAAGTTTGGACGTAGGTACAGTTAACTCGAGTCCATACAGGAGTACCGGTAAAACATACACTTTATATAGATTTATCGAAGTCACTGGGTCAAGTCCATTCTCTCCGTGCAGACCTGCTCCTAGCAGGCTATAAAGGGCTCTCCTAGCTTTCTCAATGTTCTTGTTAACGTTCGCTTCAGCATTTTCATTAACGGTGGAAGTTCGTGTGATACCCAGGTGCGGGGCAGTTTCAACAGTTTTTAAAGGCACCGCACCCAAATGGAAGGCGTCTTTGACAGACTCATTTCTTTTCAACTTAGACGGTTTCACGTTTAATGCAACGGTTTTTGTAGGCTGAAGTTAGTATCTTTCTTCACAAGAGAATGTTTCAGCCATATTTATCATTAATTGAGTGTCATATTCAGAGTTGCCCATGATACATACATCGTCTGCGCACGCACTGCTATTTACTACTATAGTTCCTATTTTATTTCCGCAGCCGCACGATAAGAGTTGGTTCAGCAAAGGATTTACATAAAGTTTATACAGATCAGTAGAAAGTATGCCACCTTGGCGGACACCCTGCTTTATTTCAAATGAATCACTAATGGAGTTTCTCATTTTCACAACGCTAGACGCGTTTTCATGTAATGACTGAATAAGTAGCCAATGTTTATCGTTGACACCAGCGTGGTACAATCTTCTAAGTAAATGTTCATGCGAAACTACGTCGAAAGCCGATTTTGCATCAAGAAGTATCACATGACCCTTTACCTTCTGATCAAGACATTCACGGTAATATTCTTCCAATATATATGCCGCATTCAGCGGGGAGGAGCCCCTCGTAAAACCTCTTTGAGCTATGTTCTGAGTTTGGAGTACCTTATCTTGGACCCGATTCCTAACGATTGTTTCAATGATTTTGCATATTGTAGGGAGAACTGTTATTCCTCTATAATTCCCGGCTTGAGACGGATGACCTTTGTTCTTGAATACTGGCGAAATCAGCCCCATTTTCAGACAGTCCGGTATTTTTCCACACTCAAAAATGGTATTAACAACGTTCACAAGTTCACCCTGTAGCAACTCGCCACCATGCGCAATGTGCTCAATATTAACCCCATAAATGTCTGCAGATTTTCCCTTATGAATGGTTCTTAGAGCTTTCAGAAATTCTTCAGAAGATACAGTTTCAACTTGTTGGGTACATTTCACATTTTCATTAATAACCTTCACTTCAGCTAATACAAGTTTATGATATTCATTGTCAAATGTTTCATTTACCGATTCCCTAGCTAGGCTTTCAAAATGTCGTTTAAATCCAGCGAGGACACCGTCCTCCCCAGAATAACAGATTCCCTCAACGTGCAAATCGTCGATTGAGTTTTTAAGTGTACCTGTGTACTCTGTTTATTTATGAGTTTGTAAAATAACTTTGTGTCACGAGTACGTGCGCTCATTATATCATCACGTTCCTTCCTAAGTTTCTCGGCAACACTCACTCTACAGAGACGCCTAAATTCCGACTTTCGTTTCTTTCTTTCAATTAATAAAGGGCCAAGTGGGTCATTATCCCTTCCAGATTCTAACCATTGTTTATGTATAATTCTTACTTGTTTCAAAGATTCAGAAATTTCATTGTTCCACACCGCGAGTTTCGGTTTAGACCGTTTCCCACACTTTTTCTTACCAGAAGCCTCAGTCCCCGCTCTGGTCATAATGCCACATAGCTTCAAGATTGAACTTTCCGTGCTTTCACTTTTCCGATCGAAAGTATTCAGTTTCTCAGTTACGAGACTCTGGTAAACATCTTTTTCAACCTTTTCCCAGTTGGTTCTCGCCGGGAGAGATGATTCTTTACTATAAGAGTTAGACCCCTTCACTTTCTGCAGATTCACTCTGACCGTTATGGCTATGGGCTTATGATCGGAGACATTTTCAATTGTTTCCAGAACGCTTTTCTCATTTTTAATAAAGTTTACATCACCACAGGATAAAAAATAGTCTATTTCAGATTGATTCATACCATTTGGGTGTAAAAAAGTAGGTGCAATACACTTGTAACGGAGACCACACTCTTGAATAAACTCATGAATATAAGTGGAGCGCCTATCTTGACAAAGCTTGTTCAAGTCTTCATTCAGATCCGTTCCAATTAAAATGTTATGTGTTTTCATATACTTGGAAACAATCTCAAACAACTCGTCTACACACTCGCAGAAGTCCGCGGTGCTGGTTGAATAGCCTTTACAGGGAAAATAAACGGAAACTAAAAGAGTCCTTCTCTGGAGTGCACCTTTCATTCCTAACTCTACACATTGGATGCGTTCCGTACCATCTGGAAGCACAGTGACATGACGACTGTAGCAGCTCCTCCACAGGACTGCGACACCGCCGTATCCTCGGGGCATCTGTATGGGTGGTAGCGGGTTTTTAAAGTCTGCACCTTTACCAGCAGCGTTGATATTCGAATTTACTTCATCTAATAGAGACAACTGGGCCTGAAAAAGCCAGTGCTCTTGCAATAATATAACGTCAAAGTCTTTAAACAATTCATTCACGGCGAGCGCGGAGGTTTTAATGTTTTTACAGTTGAACGACACGACCCTGAGGGAAACGTGATCTTCACTACTTATAATTGGCGCGGCTGCAGGCTTGGACACCGAAAAGGAGGAGGTCCCTGCCTCTGTTCAACAGCATCTTGGAAGCTGCAGTGCTTTCGTGTGGTTGTATTCGAGGAAGTGTTAAAGAAGATTTCACTTGATTGCCATTGTAAGTACATGTGGATTTGGTAAGGAAAATATATATGCATTTGAGAAATGGCTGTGAAATATTTAAGCTTGCTAAGTGCATAACATTTTCGACGGGAGGGTTGTGCTAATACTCCTATGCCTATGGGCCGTATGGCTAAGTATGAGATTTATGTGGCATTGACAGTGAGATTGTGCATTGGCGAATAGGAAGGACAGGGTAACACATATTGAATTCAAGTAATGTGTTTTGCACATCCAGTGTACAAATAGATTGACAGCTTCTGCCTTGGGGATAATCGTATCTGCAGGCCTGTGCCTTTCTTGGTAGGTTTGGCGGACGTTATTGGGGAAAATTGGCGCAGGTCATACATCGTCACAGAGAATATGAAGTGCATGTGGCACATAAGGTGCGATGCGCATGTTGAGAAGACATTTCATGAATGTTTGTCTAAGAAATATACCTCGGGCTTCCCTGAGGTATTGAATGTTGAATGTTGTTTAACGGCTCATCAACACAGTATAGGTTATTTAGAGCCGCCCCAGAGAGAGGGGAAGGATACATAGGAATCCGGGAACCTGCCCTACTCTTATTATCGAATAGATTCCTATGGTTCTTTAACGTGCTCGGAGGATAGACCGATACACGGGACCGCCCGGTTTACGTCCCCATCCGACGGACGAGGCTAAGGTAAAGTGTCTTGCCCAAGAACACACCGACGGAACTCAGTGGCACCACGGAGGATTGAACCCGGGGCCTGAGGTATTGAATGGTATCCCTGAGGTATTGAATGTTATCAACAAGCGTTTGCCGTTAGTAATCAAGTTATGACCTGGCTTTGTGTAATTGCCTGAAGGTATGAGGTGTGTTGATGCAGTAAAGGGGGGTCACGTGCTACTGAATACACACATCTTTTGTTATGTCTGGCAGAGTATATGCTAAGTGTCAAGTAAGCAGAAGGTGATTGAGGAGTTAGTAATGAAAGTTTGGTTTATTGTTGAATTGGCTCATGAGTAAAGGAGAGCGGTATAGTGATTGATGTTTGTAAAGCATGGGGAGAATGACGGGTTTTAATTAAAAATTCATTTCAATGTCTATCATGTATTAGTA
Organism: Cyrtodaria siliqua; assembly: GCA_037043455.1. NCBI lineage: Eukaryota > Metazoa > Mollusca > Bivalvia > Adapedonta > Hiatellidae > Cyrtodaria > Cyrtodaria siliqua. The sequence goes on along the minus strand of JAWPHD010005741.1, from coordinate 119,902 downwards.
GAATGAGTATATGTGACCTGTGTTATTTGAAGTATTCGGATATAACAGGTACGTATTTTGTCGTATGCACTGCAATAGCAGCAATTGGACAGGGAACTAGAATTTGCCGTTATGCACTTCTTGTGTGTCAGACTGGAAAAATAACCCAAAGCTGAGAATGTTGGACTGCTGTTAATGTCTATAAATGGGAGATAATTATATCAAATTTTCTCTCCTTTCAGCAGGCCTCGTAATAGTCCTTGCAGTGGTGGTGAAGCCTGTTGATTGTGTTGAAGGAAGAGGTTCCCTCCAGCGAGAAGTTGTTTACACCGTGCCACGTCACTTCGGTATGTTGCAAGTGGTTCAATTTTGTTGCTTATATATATAAATTTCATGTGTTGATGTTGATTGCCTCTTTGTGTGCCAGGGACAGAACTTAGCAGTTGGCGGTGCGAGTAAAAAATGGTCTGGGCGGGCAAAATGTGAATTCCATGCAGCCATGTGATAATCAAAAATATGCAATAAAAGGAAATGGAAATGGGTAATCATTGGACACAAGCATTAAATTTTGAGGCCTTTACCGGATAGGTTTTGCTTGTGTGCTGTGAACTATGTGCTAATGGCCGAAAGGTAAAAGGAAACCCTTAACAAAATAACAACAAAGAAAGTATATTGTTGTATTTGTCTGATTTCGCAAATTAAACAGAGTTGCGACTATTGACTGCATTTAAACGTTTAATGCACTATGTAAGAACAATTGCGTAATGTTCTGTTCCCTAGTAAAATGTTTCTCGGACGATTGGTTAATGGAGTTCCCACGTGTGGATTCCAATTTCTCATGTCGAAAAGAGCGGCAAATTAACAAGCCCATTGGGCTTGTGTTATTGGATATTGGGCAAGCCTGAGAGGCATTTTAGCATAGTTGGGATTGTGCTAATTTCTGCCACTGCTTTGCACTTTGACTGTTAATTTAAACTTAGATATCCATGAGTACAAGTAACATACGCTGGGTGTTCCTGGATATTGGGCAAAGCTGGCAGACATTTCACCAGTCTCGAGATTGTGCTAATTTCGACGGCTGCTTTGCGCTTCAAATGTTAATTCAAACTTACATGTCCATGAGTACAAGTAACATTTGCTGGTATGTAATCAAGTTTTCAACAGAGAAGGCAGTGTTTATTTTACACATGATCATAAATTCATGTTAAAAGTCGAAGGGGATATCATTTGGTTTGACTTCTGGTTCTTCGGTATTTTAAAAAGCGGTGCTTTTAGAAATCACCAATAACAAAACTGTGAAAGATGTTGATAGAAAACGTGTTGCGCATTAATTATAAAAGTGTATGTCAATATGAAATATTTCTTCCAAAAGAAGACATTGATTTACACATATGTAATATGTTTTACTGCTTTAATACAAGAATTAAGATATCTCAGTTGCCATCATTTATAAAACAAGTCAGTAACATTACAATTTATAAGTTAATACATAACTTGCACTTAGTAGCCTTACTTTTTGTGTGGCAGCGTACATGTTACACAAACGGATAGTGAGTCAGAGTCGTGCAAGTGTTAACAAACTTTGCGTTGTTGAATGCAAGATTTATTTGTTTGATTTTGTATCTGTCCTGAAATAAACAGTTGCATTGATTAAAAATACCTTCAGCAGCTCTGAAGGTTTGACAAAGTTTGCTTTCACTCACTGGGAACATTTAGTTAGTATACGTATATGTAAATATTCTTTACAGTAGCCCATTGTCATAACGGGTGAATATTACTATGTTTCTTGTTTTTCAGCAGTCCGGCTTGCACGTGTGTTAAAGGTCGGTACAAATTGGTCATATGAAGTCGTTCTCTCCAGCGTAGTCTGCGTCAGCAGTGGAATTTCTGGCCTCTGCCTTCGGTATGTTTTAAGTTGTTTGGTGTTGATGGTTATATTGGTATATATACGTTTTGCATTGTTTTACTGTAACTTTGTGCATTTATGAGGCCCTTCGGTAATAAGAGCACTAAGTTTGCTCAATGTACATACTTGGAAGCAATTAGTGTGTCACGTTAGAGGTGAAACTGCTACCCATATGGACCACTTGCTCAAGTGGTACTTTGCTTTGTGCACTTCATGTGGTTACAATGTTTGCATTTATACATAGCCCTTTATCAAACTTGCAGTACATTCTGATTACCACAATGTTGACATGGCCTTACCATCATGTACAGGGCCTTACTATATCTATCCCCATGCTTGACATACTCATCATGGCGACATCACCTTCATCATACCCAAATGTACAGGTGCGGCACACTCTGAAGGTGACGATATGGGTAAAAATATTACTTGATATTTGGTAGAAACAACGTTGGCTACATACTAGGCATTTCCTTAGTTTTGTTCATGAGATGTACAGCACATACTCATCATGACTACATCATAGTAAAATATAACGTCCGCTTAAGGTCGTGTGCAGAAATGAATTTGCATAGGACATTCCAGGGGTTGTGTGTTTCAGTTCAGCTGGGTTGTTGCACACATGATATAGAACTTACATGTGTATGTCAGCGGCAGGTGTCAACGTTTGTGTGTATCCTGTGCTGAAAGTCTGCATGTGTTACATTTTGCATGATACAGCAGCCAGGCACTGCAAAGAATGCAAGCTCAAGCAGCTATCTCCAACAAACACGTTTCTGTATATGTGAAACCGAAACATTCACAGAGTTTAAACGTTCATTCCCTATCCTGCTTTCATTTCAGTCTGACAGGTTCCCGCTACATTGCCTTTTACGGAAACCGGCATAGCTGTGATTCGACACATGTAAGGGACACAAGCCAACAACAAAATGTAAGTGTCAAATGTAAACACGGAGGCTGTAATGTTATCTTTGGTTGTGTTGGTTGCAGTTGTGTATAAGTACCTGTTGCTGTAAATGACTCCACTTGGTAGTACCAATCGTGTTGTCTGTCACTTATGTGCCACATTCCCAAAGGTTATTATGATACATGGGATTAGTTTGTCAGCGTTCTGTTGGTCCGTCTCAAAAGAAGAAGCTGACTTTATCTTCTATGTCCTGTCATATTACTCCATCAGCGCTACAATATAGCGAAGAACTGTCTCATGTCCTTACAGAAATAACAGTTGAAGGTCACACTGACGGTCATGATGTGGTTTAGCAACTGCTTTCCTTTCCTACTACACCATACCATTGGTTATATTTGTCCAGTTTTGCGATAATTTCCCATCCAAATCCACATGCAGTCTGCCATCGCCACGGCCGTTTCTCAATGGAAGTCACAAATCCCTGCGATCATACCGCATGTTGTCACCTGCAATGGCGCGTTGCTTCCCAACAAGCGTAGATTTTGTATATATATTGCAAAATGTGGTTTCAAAAGACAGCAATGTCTGACTGTGTGTGTGAAGTTTGCTGGGGAAAGGAGCAAGGATGTAAGAAAATTTATTAGAAATATAGTCCTCATTTTCAGTATAATAAACAAATATAACTTCAAATTCCAGTATATGAAATACTACTTGAACTTTATGTTCTGTCACCGCGAAGTCGGTAATAGGAGACGCCATATCACAGTGGTGAATATATAATCCAGGCATAAGCATCTTCAAGGAACAAGAATGAAATTGTCTTCCGCTTCAAATGTTTAATAGTGATTGCCAAATAATGCATGACATAGACTGCAAAAGTGTAAATTGCTACTGAAGGTAAATCGCAGATGGCCTGCAATTGCAGCCTGTGTAATTAAAAGAACATCACGGCGCATACTGTGACGGTGGTCAGATTTTATTTAGGGTGTACTGTCCGCTGGAAAAATGACTAATTTACCGCTAACCAATGACAACCCAGTAGCCAGAAATGTAACAGTTGAAACACTCACATCATAATAGTCTCCATCAGCACAACTCTTCATGCAGTTAGAACACACTCATTACATTAAGAACACAATGATCGGCAATAACAGGCATTACATTACGCAGTTACACCGTTTGCAGCGAATTAGATTGGTCGTGAGGCAATCAAGGCAGCCATGTATAGTGTGAAACACTGTTGTTTAGGGAGCCCTTGTTCTTTCGTAAATGTGCATTTGCTTGCTGCGTGGAATGAAACATACACGAGCGATATACAAGCACAGTGGAAAAATAGGTGCGTTCTCAGGCCAAAAAACAATACCTGTGTCTACATCGGCTCGACTGTCTGTGTTTTTTAGGGGCCTTTTTCCGCCGTTGTTATTACAATATGTTGCAGTAAACTGAATCATAGACAAACTTTCAGCTGTACCATCAACTTGTGTGGGGTGTGAGAGATAAATACATGTACAACCTCACAATATCTTGCTGCTGCAAAAAGAAAAGGAAACTGCATACCTACCGACCTTACTTCTGAAGAGGTTGCAGTAAGGAACACACCTACCTGTTTTTTTGGCCTCATTGTTCCAAATTGAATTTCCATCGGTCAAAAACCATGTGTACGTGTCTATTGCACCATGATGTTGGCTCCTGTTCACATTTAGAATGAAATAAATTAATTTCCCATACCCTGGTAACCCCTGCACATGTTCACATGCTCACATTGAATGGCACACGCTTATGGAAGCAAGATCATTCCTGTCTCACGTGTGACACACTTCAACATGTACACCCTTGCAACTACTTACATTCTGCAGATATACTTCTCCCCATGCTAAATATCTCCTGCACATGTTCATACAAGCACGTCTGTACAAATAGTTTCTGTAGGCACTAGTCCGCGACTAGTCACCCTGTCAGAAGTGGCTAGTCCCAAGAAGGAAGTGTGGCTAGTCCCAAAGAATTGGACACAAGTCCGGATTTCGCTTTCTCATTATGTTATAACTGCGTCTTGCATACTCATTACAATTCCTTATACACAGTAAAGTAAACAATCCTTATTTACTCTTCAGAGATTTAATTTATGTTTGAGTGGTAAATATTGTAGACTGCCATTGGGTGAAACAGTAGAAAGTGTAGTTGATCCTAGCAAAAATTCATGTTGATGTGAAATCCAAGATGGCCGCCAAAGCTAAAAATAGAGTTTTAAAATACAACTTTGCAGCGAATACTTCTTGAAAACTATAAGTTATATTGATATGGGACTTTTTCTAAAATGATCAGCATGACATGATGTTGATCCTTGTCAAAAATCGTTTTGATTCAACGTTAAACATGGCTGCCAGCGGCCATCTTTGTTTACATAGAGTTATATAGTAAAAACTTGTAGCGACTACTCCTCTGAAACTACTTGACGGATTGTCATGAAACTTTACAGGAATGTTGCTCTTGATGTGTAATTGATCCTAGCAAAATTTCAGAAATTCAAGATGGCCGTCACAGCTAAAAATAGATTTTTAAAAAATAAGTTTGTATCGACTTCTTCTTGAAAACTATAAGTGATATTGATATGGGACTTCTTCTAAAATGATCAGCATGACATGATGTTGATCCTTGTGGCAAATTGTTTTGATTTGATGTTAAACATGGCTGCCAGTGGCCATCTTTGGTTACATAGAGTTATATAGTAAAAACTTGTAACGACTACTCCTTTGAAACTACTTGACGGATGTTCATGAAACTTCACAGGAATGTTGCTCTTGATGTCTAGTTGATCCTAGAAAATTTTCAGGTCGGCCGGAAATTAAAGATGGCCGCCACAGCTAAAAATAGATTTAAAATAAATAAGTTTGTAGCGACTACTTCTTCAAAACTATGAGAGATATTGATATGGGACTTTTTCTAAAATGATCAGTATGACATGATGTTGGCCCTTGTCGAAAATCGTTTTGATTTGACGTTAACCATGGCTGCCAGCGGCCATCTTTCTTTACATAGAGTTATATAATGAAAATGTGTAGCGACTACCCCTCTGAAACTACTTAAGCGATTTTCATGAAACTTCACAGGAATGTTGCTCTTAATGTCTTATTGAGCCTAGCAAAATTTCAGGTCGGCCGGAAATTCAAGATGGTTGCCACAGTTAAAAATAGATTTTCAAAAAACAAGTTTGCAGGGACTACTTCCTGAAATCAAAATCAATCAGGAGAGCTTAACGGTCATTGACCTCTTGTTTCATTTTCTTCTGACAACTCAATCCCTCGAACGTCATTAGAACAGAATGTAAAACCATTTCTGTTACCCCACTTGCCTTTGATGTCTGAAACTATTACGCTCAACAATACACAGAGAAACAATAAAAAAGCATACCTACCGTTTTATATCAAACATACTTCCATGACCAAACGTCCTTAGTTACTCATCGAAAGAGTGCCGACAAATCAGCCTGATTGCTAATTAAAAAATGCGTTAGTGTTATTGTTTCAGTATTGCGCGACTTTCAGGTAATCACATGTATTAAATTGAAATGGAGGCGGGACTTTTGGCATGGTTACTGGTTGGGGTCACTGCTGATCGTCACTGTGGATGCTATTTGCATGACAAATTTGGGACTGAAATCTTTTAAACAGCGGCAAGCCCTACTTTCCCTTCTCTCTTTTAAATTGCACTAGTCTGGACAGAAATCTGTGGGAAAGTGACACGACCGACTTCGGCTTTGCACTAGATCAAGCGTGGGTCTATTCGATTTTTACAGCCCTGACAAGGTCACACATATAACCACTATGGTCGCACACCACATGTTGAGCAGTAAAAATATAACTTATTATTTCTCTGCCCTCCCCACAACACATCTCACCTTTGGTGAATGGAAATAATTCCACCGTATGGACTGTAAGCATGCGGAAGACATGGAAATACCCATTAAATAATAAGGCATTCCACGGTATGGACTGTAAGCATGCGGAAGACATGGAAATACCCATTAAATAATAAGGCATTATACAGGTATGCCCATTTCAGTCACGAGTCCCTACTGCATATATCGAATTATACAATGGAATGCATATTGCCAACCTCAGGAGATAATACACATGGTTGCTCATTGCCTATAACCTTTACAGCCCTGACAAGGTCACACATATAACCACTATGGTCGCACACCACATGTTGAGCAGTAAAAATATAACTTATTATTTCTCTGCCCTCCCCACAACACATCTCACCTTTGGTGAATGGAAATAATTCCACCGTATGGACTGTAAGCATGCGGAAGACATGGAAATACCCATTAAATAATAAGGCATTCCACGGTATGGACTGTAAGCATGCGGAAGACATGGAAATACCCATTAAATAATAAGGCATTATACAGGTATGCCCATTTCAGTCACGAGTCCCTACTGCATATATCGAATTATACAATGGAATGCATATTGCCAACCTCAGGAGATAATACACATGGTTGCTCATTGCCTATAACCTAACTGTTGCAAACTGCAGCGGGTTAAAGTCAATACTTGTCAAAAACAATAAACTAACATCTTGTGTGGTGTCACATATTAGTACTGCGAACAATTTAACGTTTTTGCAACAACGGTGTCGGACAAACAATGGTATTTATAAATTGTCCTTGAAAACAGTGGGAAAACCTGGAAAAGACCTTGAATTTTGTTTTCAAAAAACTGTGGGAACCCTGTAATACACTTACTTTGTACAGACTAGTTCTCCTGCTACCCTGGCTGGCATTCAACAACTAGTGACCTATAACATTGCCATGTGCCGGTTGAATGAATGTTGAAAATGTGTTACAGTCCCCTGCACATTTAGCCAGTAGAACTTCCACAGACACTTTCACCTCTTGTCTGCACCGTATTTTCAATACTATAACACTTAGAGATACCAAACTTGATATGTGGATACATCTTGGGATAGCTGTGTGTCGCATACCAAAATAAGGCCACTGTGACCTTGACCTGTGACCTCTGTCATAGAAAATGCTTGTCCAGACCGTATTTTCGATACTATAACACTAAGTCTTAGAGATAGCAAACTTGGTATTTAGATACATCTTGGGATGGTGATGTGTCGCGTACCAGAATAAGGTAATTGTGACCTTGACCTGTGACCTCTGTCATAGAAAATGCTTGTCCGGACCATATTTTCAATACAATAACACTTAGAAATACCAAACTTGGTATGTTGATACATCTTAGGATAGCGGTAGGTCGCATACCAAAATAAGGTCACTATGACCTCTGTCATACCCCAAACATTGTGAGAAGCATCAGTATGAAGTGGAACTGCGCATATACATGAAGTCATGGGTTATGCTTTGCAAGAGTATTAATAACTTTCTGTGATAGTTATGGCTCCCCCACACAAAGTGTGGAGGGGAGCCATATTGATTTTGTGCTGTCTGTCTGTCTGTGTCACAAACGATGTCCGATCTATAACTAGAGAATGGTTGGACCTATTGTCCTCAAATTTAGAAGGATGGTTGATCATGACTATTAGATGACCCCTATTTATTTTGGGGTCACTAGGTCAAAGGTCAAGGTCGCGGTGACATTGACTATCAAAAAGATTCCGATTAATAACTAGAGAATGGTTTGACCTAGGGTCTTCAGACTTGAAAGGATGGTTGGTCATGACCAGTAGATGACCCCTGTTGATTTTGGGGTCACTTGGTCAAAGGTCAAGGTCGCGGTGACATTGACTATCAAAACTATATCCGATCAATAACTACACAGACTACACAATGGTTGGACCTACGGTTCTCAAACTTGGAAGGATGGTTGGTCATGACCAGTAGATGACCCCTATTGATTTTAGGGTCACTAGGTTTAAGGTCAAGGTCGCAGTGACATTGACTATCAAAACGATATCCGATCAATAACTACACAATGGTTAGACCTAGGGTCCTCAAACTTGGAAGGATGGTTGGTCATGGCCAGTAGATGACCCCTATTGATTTTGGGGTCACTAGGTAAAGGTTAACATATGGTGACATTGACTATCAAATCGATGTTCACTAGGTCAAAGGTCAAGATCGCGGTGACATTGACTATCAAACGATGTCTGATCAATAACTAGAGAATGGTTGGACCTAGGGTTCTCAAACTTGTAAGGATGGTTGGTCATGACCAGCAGATGACCCCTTTTGATTTTGGGGTCACTAGGTCAAAGGTCAAGCTAGCGATGACATTGACTATCAAAACGATGTCCTATCAATAACTAGAGAATGATTGGACCGAGGGTCCTCAAACTTGGAAGGATGGTTGGTCATGACCAGAACATGACCCCTATCGATATCAAAACGATCCCCGATCAATAACAAAACAATGTCCAATCAATAACTAGAGAATGGTTGGACCTAGGATCCTCAAACTTGGAAGGATGTTTGACCAATAAATATTACTGATAAAGGTTGTAGATACAGTCACAGGGATATTGAATATCAAAACGATCTCAGATCAATGAGAACGGTTGGACCTAGAGTCGTCAATTATGTCTGTTCGGGCGAGTGGGGGAGCCATACGTTTTTGTCTAATAACAATTTCTAGTTTTAGTTTGACATTCTTTTGATCTACATCTTTATTAATTTCGCTTAGTTTTGTACACTCTTTTTGTGATGTCTGGGCGATCTCTGTAGTGTAAGGAAACACACTTTTCTTTCGAGAAAAGAGATTCAAGTTCAAGTCTTGGCAGGGACCTGACACACTGAGTTGTACATACAATTGTTTTTTTCCACGTCAGTAATGTTGTTTTTGTATATTAAACATATTTTTCAACAAAATACCTATTCTCATTTGTCACTTTCCGCCAAATCTACAACATCTCATGCACCCCACTTAAAGGGATGCACAGCAATCTTCATCTCAGATTTTGTAGTGTCCCTTCACTTCTTCAGTTCCCTACCGATTATTCAATCATGACCGTTATATCTTGGTAGTAATACTCATCCTTACAGCAGGTTGTCACACGGTTATTCTTCCGTAAATCACCCCAGCAACGACTAAGCCAGTGCCCTTCAATTAATAGATTATTGCTCCCCACAACAAAGTGTGGTCGGAGCGCCATGTTCATTTTGACGCCTATTGATTTTGGTGTCACCAGGTCAAAGGTCACATCCGGGCTAACATTGACTATCCAAACGGTGTCCGATCAATAACTACAGAATGGTTGGCAGAAGGGTACCCAAACTTAGAGGGATGGTTGCTCATGACCAGTCGATGGCCCTTATTGATTTTGGGGTCAAAGGTCAAGGTCATGTTGACATTAACTATCGAAACGATGTCCGATCAATAACTACAGAATGGTTGGACCTAGGGCCCCCAAACTTGTAAGAACGCTTTACCATTACAACTAGATGACACCTATTCATTTTGGGGTCACTACATCAAAGTTCAAGGTCGCGGTCACATTCGCTATCTAAAGATGTCCGATCAATAACTACACAACGGTTGGTCCTACGGTCCTCAACCTTGAAAGGATGGTTGGTCATGACCAGTAGATAACCTGTTCTTAGCTCCACTGATCAGAGATCAGCAGAGCTTATGCCGTGGTGCGGCGTGTCTGTCTGTCTGTAAACTTTTATTTGTAGCGACTACTCCTCTGAAAGTACTTGATACTTGACGGATTTTCATGAAACTTCACACGAATGTTGCTCTTCATGTCTAATTGATTCTAGCAAAATTTCAGGTCGGCCAGAAATACAAGATGGCCGCCATGGCTAAAAAAGATTTTCAAAATACAAGTTTGTAGTGACTACTTCTTGAAAACTATAAATGATATTCATATGGGACTTTTCCTAGAAATGATACAGCATGACATGATGTTGGTCCTTGTCAAAAATCGTTCTAATTTGATGTTAAACATCGCTGTCAGTAGCCATCTTTGTTTACATAGAGTTATATAATGAAAACTTGTAGCCACTACTCCTCTGAAACTACTTAACGGATTTCCATGAAACTTCACAGGAATGTTGCTCTTCATGTCTAATTGATCCTAGCAAAATTTCAGATCGGCCAGATATTCAAGATGGCCGCCACAGTCAAAAATAGATTTAAAAAACATAAGTTTGTAGCGACTACTTCTTGAAAACTATAAGTGATATTGATATGTGACTTTTTCTAAAATGATCAGCATGACATGATGGTTATTCGAGTCGAACATTATTTTGATTAGACGTTAAACATGGCTGCCAGTGGCCATCTTTGTTTACATAGAGTTATATCATGAAAACTTGTAGCGACTACTCCTCTGAAACTACTTGATGGCTTTTCATGAAACTTCACATGAATGTTGCTCTTCATGTCTAAATGATCTTAGCAAAATTTCAGGTCGGCCGGAAATTCAAGATGGCCGCCATGGCTAAAAATAGATTTTTAAAAAATAAGTTTGTAGCGACTACTTCTTGAAAACTGTAAAAGATATTGCTATGGGACTTTTTCTAAAATGATCAGCATGGCATGATGGTTATAGGAGTCGAACATCATTTTGATTCAATGTTGAACATGGCTGTCAGCGGCCATCTTTGTTTACATAGAATTATATAATGAAAACATGTAGCGACTACTCCTCTGAAACTATTTGACGAATTTCCATGAGACTTCACAGGAAAGCTGCTCTTGATGTCTAATTGATCTAAGCAAAATTTCAGGTCGGCCGGAAATTCAAGATGGCCGCTACGGCTAAAAATAGATTTTCAAAAAGCAAGTTTGTATCGACTACTTCCTGAAATCAAAATCAATCAGTAGAGTTTCAAGGTCATTGACCTCTTGTTATTTTCTGGTCACTAGATCGGAGGTCAAGGTTGTGGTGCCCTTCACTATCAATACGATGTCCTATCAACAACTACAAACTTGATGGATCTAGGTCCTCCAACTTGAAAGAATGAATGGTTGCTCATGACCAGTACATGACATTTATCCTTATTCATTTAAAGGTCAAGGTGCCGGTGACCTTCACTATCAAAACGATCCTGGATCCAGAACATCTACATGCAGTCCGTACTTCCCATGGTATAATATATGTGTTATACCTTTTCTTGTTTATATAAACATTGCAAAGTTTCAGTTTCAATCATATCTAGATAATATAAATGTTTTCAAAATGAGTCAAGCACTAACTAAATTACGGGTGTCATCTCATAGACTGCAAATTGAAGCCGGTAGGTGGGTTAAACCAAATAGAATTCCTGTAAGCGATAGAATATGTGTATTTTGTAATAAACTTGAAGATGATTTTCATTTTGTGTTGGAATGCCAAACATACATAATGTTAAGGAAGCAATATATTCCTAAATATTTTTATAAGAGACCAAATATGATCAAGTTTCTGGAATTACTAAACTCACAAAATAAGATATATATTCGCAAACTGTCACAGTGTGTACCTTTGTTTTAAAAGCATTTAAGTTACGAAACGAAACACTATACAGAAATTAGCTATTTCTGAATATAATGTATGTAATATATGTGTTAAGAAAATTGTGATGAATTGTAATTTATTTATGCAAGGAAGTGTTATGTAAACGCCTTCTCATTGCATATTTAAACATGTATTGTTTGTAATAACTACACTGTTGTCATGCTTTGTAATTGAATTTTGTATCCTCATGGGCTTTTAAGTCTATTGGAAATTGGAAATAAAGATCTATCTATCTATATGACTGGCAAAATAACTTAAATAAGCATACATTTATACTTTTTACATCTGTACATTTGTATTTAATCAATTTGCAGTGCTTTTCTTTGCTTTAAAATGCGTCTTGTCAATATGCCATATAAAGTAACAAAGGCGCGATGATTGCCGCCTCCATTTATGTTCTTTGCAAATCTTCTATAGGTAATATCTACTATTTTTCATGACATATTGATAATTATTTCAACTTTTTTTCAAGTATATACACTCAAGAGATATGAAAACGCAACACGGGAATTTCCGCTATATTTTGTATATACCGCACACGTAATTGCACATAATATTCCAAAGAAATCCCAAGATGTTTTTTTAAAAAAAAGTTGCAGTTAACTAGAGAAAGGACACAACTGTGATGTTGTAGACGTTTTAATCACACTACACTTTGTAACAAGAACTTCATCAATGTTGACGTTGCTCATATATAGCGGAAATTCCCGTGTTGCGTTTTCATATCACTTGAGTGTATCGTTTATTCCAATCATTGGTATCACGTATTCGTCTTGAATCAGTAATCTCGCTTATGCAATCAGTGATACCACCCATTCGAATAAGTGATATAACATATTCAAACCAGTGATATCAACCTTTTCGAAATGAATGACTGATATCCGCTATTGGAATCAGTGATATCAGTGATATCGCATATTTGAATGAGTGATATCATGTCTTCAAATAAATGTTCATTTCAAATATTAAATTCAATGATACCATTTATTTGAATATTTTATGTGATACAATAAGGGATTTCATTCAAAAACGTGATATCACTGATTTGAATAAAGTGATATCACTAATGCGAATCAGTGATGCCACGTATTCAAAAGGTTTTATTACTTTGTTGAAGAACTGATATCACGTATTTGAATGAGTTACATCATTCTCTCATTGTGAAATATCTCTTAGTCACCTATGATAACACCATTTCGAAGTGAATAAATTATATCACCTATTCGAATCAATAATGTATTCCTATAACATGTATTGAACTGAATGAAGCCATATCTTTCCAAATAGGTGATACCACCTGTTCAAATAGTTGATTTCACTTGTTCAATATATAATATCATTATTTCATTGTAGACTGTTGATATCACCTATTCAAATGTGTGACTAAATCAATGATATCTTGCATTGAAATATTGCACATTTTTCATATAGGTGATACCACCTGCTCAAACAGTTGAGTTCACTTGTTCAATACATGATATCGAACTGTTGATATCACCTATTCGAAGGAGTGATTAAATGAGTGATATCATGCATTTGAATATATGATATAGTATATTTAACATTGAATCATACACTCAGATGAATGATATATCACTCATTCAGATGAATGATATATCACTCATTCAAATGAGTGGTATCCGGTCAAATCGTACTTAAGTCAAATCGTACTTAAGTCAAATCACTCTCATTTTGGTCAAATCGTACTCATTGACATTTTGAAATAAGTCAAATCGTACTCATTAATTTATTTCATTAGAATTAATATAATTTCAGTTATTATTGATTGTTTTTGATATAATGTTATAATAAAAGATGTTTTAAGTAGGTTTTAATGTATTTCAAATAATAAGAAGACATTTATTTTTTTAAATGAGTACGATTTGACTTAAGTACGATTTGACCTGGAAGATTTCACCACAAATACATATTAAATTGTTGTGATTAATATGAACGTCTTATTTTGTTCTCATTTATTATTATGCATCCTTTTATGTAATTTCATGTTTTATTTTTCTTACTCTCTGTATATCTTTTGTTTGTTTTGTTTAACCTTCATTAAATTGGAAGAATAAAGATACCTATATGCATTCCAATTTTGTTTGCAAGCTATATATTTAGTAAGCTGGAGTGGATTGGCGACACATAGACAAACAAAGGCAACTCTAAGACAAAACAGTTTTCAATATATTTATTTGTCACGACTTCCTTCATAATCTAGTAATAAATATTTTTCAAATGTCATAACAAACGTAACAATCATAATACATGTAGTAAATATCTGATGTCGTCAGTGTTCTCAACCTCACGGCATGGGATAATCTCACGACACGGGATACAAACGAAAGAAATACCAGTCTCTCCGTGCATCATCCTTCTGTAGTCGCTAAGTGAAATCTCTGTATAAAGAAAGAGAACTTATGAATATTTATTATTTATGATAATGTATTACACTGTAAGTGAATAAGTAAGTATAACTACATTGTTTATTACAGTGACATGTGTTTATTTGTTTGTATAGTTGTTTGTAATCCGCCTATTGTAAGGCAATACACAAGTAATTATGTTAATTACAAGTTACTTTACATATTTTATTTAATATAGATCGATAGATCTTTATTTCCAATTTCCAACAGGCTTAAAAGCCCATGAGGATACAAAATACTATTACAAATCATGGAAACAGTGTAGTTATTACAAACAATACATGTACAAATATGCAGTTTATCTTAACTCAGCTGATAAAATGAGAAGGCGTTTTATACAACACTTCCTTGCATAAATAAATTACATATACATGTCTATTAATCCACCACGGATTTTTAATAGTTATTAATAGTTGCAATTTATTTGGTGATTATATTAACTTAGCTGTTCTGTTCTATGAAATCATTTTGAGTTGTCTTCTTAACACCCAAAATGTGCTTGCAATTTATCAAACATATCTAATTTATGCTTTGGGGATATACATGTAAATTTGTATAAATACCTATATTTATATATGATGATGATAATATTAAAACAATTTCTTACGTTAAACATTATTTTCAGTGATCTTAATCAGCCGAAATAGACATAGTTTATTAAATACAATAATATGATACATATTAATATTAAACAAAGAATGCACGTATACGCGGTCAGCAGTATACTTTTAAGTGTTAATCAAATCAGCTACGCGAGTATTGGCACGTGTGAACTAAATAAACAAATTCAAATTAGGTGTGATAATCTAATCAGGACAATAAACAATATCCCCTATTATTATGCGTGCGTCTTAATTTAAACAAAAAATAAATGACAACTTTGTACAAAACTGGAATAGTCGATTAACTGATTACAGTAGGGCTTTATTTTATAATAATATACGGAGTTTGACGGAAACTTTGACTATGTTGACTTGATTTTTAAGACATATTTGTATACAATTTCTTATTTTGAAAATAAACATTATTAAATATTTTTAATATTTTTAATATTAAAAACATTCGGGCTGTTTAAACGTTAATATCATTTAATTATCCTATTTGCTATATACACTCAAGTGATATGAAAACGCAACACGGGAATTTCCGCTATATATTGTATATACTGCAGTTACATTTTTTTTAAATAAAGAATGACAGTGAACAGATATTTAGATATATCTCGATAAGTAGCCTATTTTTGTTGAAATATGTAAACTTTATAGGTGGTCAATATACGCTTCCGTAAAGACGGCATTTCAATAGAAATAATACATATATTACCTGTACCACAGATGCGATGCTGCCATCGGTCACAGGCGTCACACGCAACAGCATGCTGACGTTTGGTGACTACAGTAGCACACGAAATACACAAATCCATATTCCAAACATTCACAACACACACGGAAGTAAAAAAACAGTCAAAAGTTCCTACACAATTTAGAATCAAATTAAATTCACTATTATAAAATGTATTACACCATATAGACTGAATGACTTACAGTACAGATACTTTTATACTAATGAATTACATTTAGGTGAAACATCTTATATAGATGACTAAAATATTAATTATATCATGGCATGTCTTTGAACATTTAATTAGTCTTTTGATAGTTCGGTCTTTTTCTTTATATTTTTTTAATATGGTAGCGCCTGTGCAAATGTTTGCAAAACAAATGTATTATTAAACAAAAGTATTTCTTCTCTTCTATATTGTATAGATGTGGATGCGCCCCTATATCCATCAGTTTGTCTATATAATTACCTTCATTATCCATTCGGCCAGTAATCCATTAATCTGATAATATGTGGTTGTGATAAATATGTCCTTTGAAAGAGTGGTTGTGATAAATATTTCTTTAATGTGCCAATAGCATCCATCGTCTAATTATTAACAAACAAATTACAAACAAAATACAAGCAAGCAACATCTTCAAGTTTCCAATTTTATTAAACATTCAATTGACAATTTTCAAAATTCCATTAGCCATAGGGATACAATATAACAATAAACAAAAAACAATAAAATATTCCAGACATAACCAACTTAGTTTTTGCACTTAACATTGACTAATTATTCAACAATGATGAATTGTTTTAATATAATTTGTTTCTACGTACTCCATAATATATATAAACTAGTCCGTTTTTGATAAAAGTCAAATCGTACTCATTATTTTGGTCAAATCGTACTCATAAATAGCATGAGAGTGATTTGACCTGCCATGAGTACGATTTGACCGAAAAGTGAGAGTGAATTGACCAAAACAGTACGATTTGACTTAAGTACGATTTGACCAGGAAGCAAATGAGTGTATTCACATACTCGAATGAGAGATATTAAAAACAATCTTAACAGTGATATCATATGAGTGATATCACCCATTGCAATAGTTAATATCATATATTCAATGAATCAGTGACATCACACATTCGTATCACTCATTCAATATATATATTAACACTTGTTTCAGAAGAAGACAGAAGAAAACATGTCAAAGGGGACAAAATTACCTGTCGTTTCGTTGTTCCGTCTTGATGCTCCAGCAACACGTTACCAACCATTTAATCCTTGAACAGTAACCACAGAAAAGACGACTACAGGTCTTCTGCCAACAACGACAAAGGTGACGACGACAGAAGTGCTTAAACAAACATCTCCTAAATTCACAGCGACGCTTCTACCACAAAGGGAGAAAAATAAACATGTAAGTCAAACACATTTATATTGCGTGTTGACGCTTTGTTTCAAAAGTAGCCGTGTTAAAACAAGTTGAAATTGAACTCCTTTAATAAAAGCTGTATTGATATGTTACAGGGTAAACGTCTATTCAAACAGTGCAACTTATGTGGATCAGAAGTGAACAGTTTGCCGCAACATTACAAGAAGGTTCATGGTTTGAGTAAAGAACTCGCACGGCAAAGATCTGCTAAGCTTTCCCAAAGAACAAAATCAGGACGAATTCGCCATAAATGTAGCGTTGAAGGGTATGTATATCGTATTTTATTCCTTGAATTATAGTTTTACTTTCAAACGATCTCTGTTAGTAGTTAATGTATGGAATTATTTTCAGATGCAAGATTGTCACTGCATATATGACACAGCATTTGATCCGCACGCATAAAATGACACAGGATTCTGTGGCCGTCAAAATGGTAGCTTTGCAGGCCCGAAATAGCTCGAAGAAGCAGATCGTGTTGGCCTAGGAGACAAGCGACCGTGTTTATGAAGACGATCAGAGTTCCAAAAAGAGAAGAACTACAACACCAGATCCCTTAGATGACATGGTACCCGAGACAAGTAAGTCATTGATTTCAAATAATATAACCATTTGATGAAAGTTCACTAATCATGTAAATGTGATACAAAATTCAAACAAGCAATGTAGCTATCACAAAACGCAGTCAACCAAAACGCGCATTCAATACAAACACCACAAATAGATGAGTATTTAGAAGTAAAATTCCAATCTTTACAGTGGATTGATGCATTTGGTTCACACAAACATGGTGTCGACAAACGTTACAGGCACAGTGTTGTTATTTTAGTGGACGCCACAACTACGAAACATAGGATTATAGTTATCTACAGGGGAGCTTTGAACTACACATTTTTTTTTAAATGCAAAGTGATCAGCGATTCATACTGTTGTTTACAGGATCTCTGTTGACGAGGTTTAATTCATGGCTGAAATCAGTAGAGGGGAAGAGTATGGAACACAAAAGTAGAAAACAGCATGTACACCAAGTAGTCACGATATGGAACCGCATTACTGACAACATGCCAGAATCATTGGAAGGTAATTACAGTTACAATTTCCACTTTACTGTTGTATGTTGTACTCAAGAGAGTCCATCAAAGAGTGGGTGGAAGAGGTTAACGACGAAGAAAAGGCATCAGGGCTAAAGAAATTCATGCCGGGTACAGTGAAAAGTTATTTGAGTATCCTAACCTTGAATTTTGAGTTCCTTACAGATTCAAACATCGACTTCTCGGGTCCCAATTTGAGCTCACTGTGTAAACGTATGATCCAACCTCAAGAAAATGGTCGAACACAGGAAATGGGACAAGAGACTGGAAGACGACAGTAAGATATGTTTCATAAATCATGAATACATTACTACAAAATACAACTATTTTATTAATACCAACTTAATGTAATGTACGCAGAATACATTTGTAATTAATATA
Source organism: Cyrtodaria siliqua (assembly GCA_037043455.1). Lineage (NCBI taxonomy): Eukaryota > Metazoa > Mollusca > Bivalvia > Adapedonta > Hiatellidae > Cyrtodaria > Cyrtodaria siliqua. The sequence goes on along the minus strand of JAWPHD010005741.1, from coordinate 100,976 downwards.
TTTCAGGAAACCAGATATTACCGGAGACCCGCCGGATGTACATTCAGAGCGTATATGTTCAAGCAATTGAAGAACAGTTAGAAGTCGACGACCCATCAAACTTATATAACTACACGATGGCCAGAAATCACATTATGATGCGTATGATTCTGTTTAACGGTTCCAGGTCCGGAGTGCTGTTCAGCCTAACAGCTGAAGATATCTTACAGGCAAAGGTAATTTAATACACGTTTTATCATGATCGTGTAACATGTAACAAAGTCTGTTTGTGTTTTGTAAGACATTTAGGGTAAGTGTAACGTTTCATGAATTTTATTCTATCAATTTTAGTGCGAAACCGTAAACAACAAAGAATACAGAGTTGTGACATACACCAAACACAAGGCAGTGCTCAGCCGCGGTCCCGGCAACATGGTATTGGACGTCGCGTTTTACAGGCTGGTACTGTTGTACATAAAATACAGACAACGCTTTTTCCCATCATGTGAAATAGAACGGCTGTTTTTGACAATAAGCTGCAACAGTCTCTCAGCCAGTCGAGTTTCAGAATGTTTGTCACAGGCGAGGAAAAAGGCCGGTTGTGAAACCTACTGCAAGTTCAGCGCAACGATGAACCGAAAGAGTCTGACGACACAGGTAATATCACATTTACTGTATTCATACATATTTTAATTTTAGTTATGAAATGGAAATGGATATTTTTCGTTTTATCAATTGCTTTTTATAATGCATGAATATATATATATATATATTGTTTTAATTATGTTATATTCCAGATGCGACAATTGTACTCCGGGATAGCGGATAACTTGACAGCACACCTGGCACACAGCACAAAGACGGCATATTCTAATTATCGACTGACACAGAGCGCGCAGAGCAGTGCACATATGTATGCCCTTATTCTTGAGACGTACACTGTAAGTTTTATTTCAAAACATTTCAATAATAACTGAATTGTGGGTTGGGGTGGGTGTGTGTGTATGTTTGGGTGCTTATATGGGGGTATGTGAGCGTGTTTTCGGGTGTTAAACTATGTTTATTAATTTATAATATTATAGGGACAAGCCATACCCCGTCAGATCGCTGCACAGCCACACAATGAAGTAGAAAATCCGAGCACTAGCAGTGAGACGTCGGTGAAAGAATCCCAACCAGCATTGACTGGCGCAGTACCTATCGACCTGCCCCACCTCTTGATTGAGGATTTCAAGGACGACGAAGAGGAAGAAGAACTCACTAGAAGAGAGCTGAATCAGTACGGTGGTTTGGATGACCTTAGTGCACAAGGTAAATATACACTCAACTGTATGTAGCGATACTACGTTTACCATCAAACCTGACCTTAAACTAAAACCTTATTCTAATTTCATTGCAGAGTTTCTAGACGATATCCGACAGAAGGCCTCTACACTAGACTTTCCAAACATAATACAACTGGCAGAGGCTTAGATGATAACCAATGGGGACTGGCAAAATCATATCAACGAGAATTGTCACTATGTCCTGTCAGCTGATTTTGATGACGTACAAATTAAGCATGGACTGTATTTCAAGGGCACTTCTAGAACCACAGCTACGTGTTCCAGGCCAGAACCCACGGGTTTTGACTACGTCCGTGTTCGTAGCCCGAGGGATTTTAGGTATGCATTGTATTTTTCTATGTTATACTAAGCGTTGCTAGTTGATGATACTCGTATGAAACAAGATTTACACCGTTTATACTTGTTTTACAGCTAATCAATACAAAACGACGCATTTTGAGTCCGTAAGTGAACGTTTGAACGTCACACCATTATTCGACATTAAGTACGATGTTCAAGAGCTCCTCCCCAAGCTTTCCTTGTCAAATCCAATGTCAAAACAACTAAAACCTGCACAACAACCGTCCAAAGCATCGAACATGGCATCGATATCGGCTACGTCTATAGCATCAGCAAAGGAATCAGAATACCAGACTCAGAATTCCTCCACAAGAAACAGAGATGATCCACAAAGGTTTACAGATGAACAGACAGAGATGCTGAGAACATTGTTTCACACTGATTTATTGCGTTCTGTAGAATCTGGAACCAAGGTAATTATGTATGTGTCAGGGAAAAGATGCAAGCAAATGAAAGCTCGCTTAAAGACCGTTCACTGCTGAACATAAGAAACAAGTCATGGAACATTGCAAAACAAGACACAACAAATAGGTAAGTAATCCGTAAGTATCAAGACCCCCACACCATATTTTTAGCGCATTTCACTTACACAAAAGGTCTTTCTTCCATGGTCATGTCTGGGGTGTTAAATGTTTAATAGGGTCACTTTAACAATGTATAATCGGACTGTACTGCATACAAAATGAGCTCAGTAATCTCAAAGAACAGGTAAGTAAAAGACTCAAGCACTTAAAAATATATTATTAAGAAATTATGAACATTTAATGGATCTGACTACAAATAGTGCTTTTTTTTCTCAAGAAGCAGATAAAAAAGTCGAGCAGGAAATGTAGCATTCAACGACAACAGTTTAATAAATATGTTATTATTGTTATACTAAATTAGTGTTAAAAACTACACAGAATAAAAGAAATCCTTTGGAAGGAAAAACACGCGAGCATGTAGCAAGTATTTAACAGGGAATTCAGTCGATATACTTAAGTGGTAAAGTTGTGTATATTGTTTCAGAATGGTCATTATATAACATGCACGTTTTAATATGTATTGACCTTGCAAATGTCGCTGCTGTCCGTGGTGTGGGGAATAAAGGGGATTTGTGGGGTGGTGGTGCCTCCTCTGCAAAGTCTATCGGCCTCATCGTGACGCAGGGGTGAACATTGATTCGAAATTGTTTTGAACAATGGCTAACAGATAGACGTAAACACTGTAGGGATCCGTACACCGGATCTTGGTCAAGACCCCGTTCACTAGTACGGAGTTTTGGTCAGCCATGTTGTAGAAAACGTAGGGATAACAACAGCAAAGGTAGGTTAACCACGTTTCTCACCTATTTGTGTTCATTATATATGAATAATCAGTATTGCTATATGGTGCGGAAACATTTCCCCGTTCAAATATTACCGTACATTGTTGACATATTACTTTAAATGCTACAATTCGGATCAAAGAAAAACAATTGCCGGTGCTGAAATTCGCCCAAAGTACCCTTCAGCAATAAATATCTCATTAATTTTCAAGTTAATGAAAATTTTGAATTGGCAGATTTATTTGTTTTTCCAATATACGTGCATGTTCAAATGTTGAACTTCATTCATCCGAAATTGACCGAGATATGAATCGAAACAAAATTAATGTTTGTGTACGGGGTCTTGGGAACTTGTGTACGGAGTACTGCAAATATTACTGTACGTAGTTTTGCTTTAAATATATTGTATGAAACTATGGTTTTAATGGTACAGAAAGAATTTAAGTGAGAAAAAAAAAGAAAACAGAAAGAAAATCATACTGCATGGAAACCAATACGAAATATATATAAAAATGTACCAATTATTACAAAATATAATGGTTTTAGTATGAGTTTCTGTAACCAATAGTTAATTTTGGAATTTAAGATAACTGAGAAAACAGACAAACAAAAATATAAAAAATACAATAAAAAAGGAAGAAAGATGATAATATATAAAAAAAAACTTATAGCATTGTGACAAAACATATCTGAAAATACAATAGTTTATACATATATGTACACATTCATGTACATACCTATATACCCATATACATATGTACATGTACATACATCTATAATTCTACGAAAATCTCCTGGTACACTTGATGTATTTGTGGACGATAAGTACAATTTATCGTCTAGATTAGAACTGCCATTCAGTATCAAGTCAATGTTGATATGCGTGACATCAACAAGATTGGCTAAGGTATCAAGTAAGTCATTTCTGAATTGGTTATACAGTGGACAGTTGAAAAAGAAATGAGTATTGTCCTCACATGGATTGCCGCATTTCGGACATACTGCTGAATCTGTCAAGAAGTGGTCAAATATATGCGCATTTAGATTACTTGAGTTATTTCTTAATTGACAATGGATGATGTTATCATTCCTATTTCCTATATTATATTGATATGGACTGTCAGTCCTATGTTTAATAGCCTTAAGTTTATGCTTAAATTGTTCAACAGATGGTGATTCTTAGCGTCTAGATTTAATTCATTCCACAATTTAATTGTACTCGGCAGAAAGCTTTTATAATATGATGTTGTACGACAAAGAGGGAGACGTAAGTTTAATCCTAAGTTCGAAGGTTATAATTATTGTTTACAGGTAAGTATGGCTGGATTAAGTTATACATGCAATCTTGACTTATGCCATAAATTATTTCTTAAATAGTAACCAGTTTATGATCTTTTCTTCTTTTTGTTAATGTTTCTAAGTTCAATTCAGTATATAAGTATGATCTAGAGGAATTGCATCTGAGGCCTGTTATTATTTGTACTGCTTCAACTTGGACGCTCTCTATTAGATCAGATTCTCCCTGTGTACAGTTATCCCATACTGAATCTCCATATTCAAGTATAAGTCTTATAAAGGCGATATATATTTTCAATAGAGAATGTCTGTCAAGTTTGTACTTAAGCATTCTTAGAATGTTAAATCGTGCACATGCTTTTTCGTATATATTTTCTATATGATGCGACCAAGTTGCATTGGACTGAATTGTTAATCCAAGGTGGCAATGTGACGCTACGTCTTGTACTATATCATTATCAAAGTAGACTGGTGGGTGGATATAGTTTCTTCTAGTGCAAACAAGGCTTTTTTTTTTTTTTTTAAGGATTAAATGTAACAGCCCATTTTTTTGACCATTCAGATATTTTGCAAAGATCATTTGTAAGAGAGTTGGCACATTCTACTGGGTTTTTATCAACTACAACAAAAAGAGAAGTGTCATCAGCAAATAACCGTACATCATTCAATAAGTCATTTGTGATGTCATTTATATAAAGCAGAAATAGAAACGGACCTAAAACATAGCCTTGCGGAACACCTGCATCTATAGTACTGAAGCTTGAAGAAAATCCATCTAGGACTACTTTTTGCTGCCTATCAGCGAGATAGCTACGTATCCAGTTACATAATGAATCATTGATACCATATTTAGCTAATTTAAAAAGCAACCCAGCATGCCATACTTTGTCAAATGCTTAGCAATATCGCAAAATATAAATCGTACATCTTTCCCAGCGTCGAGGTTGCTTATTATGTTATTATATATTTCTATGTGCTGATTTACTGTAGAGTCTCTAGGTTGAAAGCCTGCCTGGTATTTGCACAGAAGGTTATTCGTTTTGATATAGTTGAACAAGTGTTTAAATACGATTTTTCCATCAATTTGCAAATAATACTGGTAATGGATATAGGCCTATAATTGCCCGGCATGTCAGGTTCTCCCTTGCCCTTAAAAATAGGAGTTACATTCGCCTGTTTCCATTGGTATGGTACTTTTCTAGTGGACAATGACAGATTAAAAAGTCGCGTCAATGGAGCAGCGATGATATTTAAAACTAATTTTAACCCCTTTGGGCTAATCATATCTGGGCCTGAAGGTTTCGATAATTTCAAGATTTTCAATTGATCAATTACTTCCGTTTCATTTGTAATAAAGTCATTCATTTTATTGTCAGTGCGATTATGAAAAGTAGGTAATTCCGGTTCATGTTCAATATGAGATGTTGCAGAAAAGGAAGAATTCAATGCGTTTGCTTTGTCTACTGGATGTATTAAAATACGACCGTTATTTTTTATTGTAAAGTTTGGTTGAGTTACTTTGTTCAATTTAGAGATCGATTCTGCTATACGCCACCATTTACCCGGATGGGGTGGGGGTGGGGTTGGGGGGGGAATTGATTTATCAGTTAACTGGGATTTAAGTTTTGACTTGTATGACTCCTTAGATTCGCGGATTAAAGCAATTACCTCATTTCTAAGTTGAATAAACATTGACCAATGTAATGGATTGTTGTAAATGACAAAAAAAAATATATGACGTTAACTGTGGTCACAATGAGCTAAAATTGGACAACTGTATCAATTCTAACAGACAATAATATACGTCTGGACTTAGTTTGTAGTACATGTAGTTATTTGGAATAAATACGGAGTCTTTCTCAAGAATTACCCCTTTTAAGTTTTAGTTTTCTGCATTTTTTCGTCTTAAAGTTACAAAATGGTATAAGAAATATAGGACCTAAGTAATAGTCTACGAATTACTACAAATATAAGTAAATAACATCAGTACAGAGCAGCGAAAACAATCTTTGCATTGCAAAACCCCGTACAGTACATGGACAAGACTCCGTACACAAATCCGCGTCTATTTATATGAATTAGTTACGCTGGGCACGTTTTGTTTCGATTCATATCTCGGCCAATTTCGGATGAATGATGCTGAAATTTTGAACATGCACGTATATTGGAAAAACAAATAAATCTGCCAATTCAACATTTTCGTTAACTTGAAAATTAATGAGATATTTATTGCTGAAGGGTACTTTGGGCGAATTTCAGCACTGGCAATTGTTTTTCTTTGATCCGAATTGTAGCATTTAAAGTACTATGTCAACAATGTACGGTAATATTTGAACGGGGAAATGTTTCCGCAACATATAGCAATACTGATTATTCATATACATGAACACAAATAGGAGAAAAACGTGGTTAACCTACTTTTGCTGTCGATAATTTCAAGATTTTCAATTGATCAATTACTTCCGTTTCATTTGTAATAAAGTCATTCATTTTATTGTCAGTGCGATTATGAAAAAGTAGGTAATTCCGTTTCATGTTCAATATGAGATGTTGCAGAAAAGGAAGAATTCAATGCGTTTGCTTTGTCTACTGGATGTATTAAAATACGACCGTTATTTTTTATTGTAAAGTTTGGTTGAGTTACTTTGTTCAATTTAGAGATCGATTCTGCTATACGCCACCATTTACCCGGATGGGGTGGGGGTGGGGTTGGGGGGGATTGATTTATCAGTTAACTGGGATTTAAGTTTTGACTTGTATGACTTGTAATAATTATGGTTATAGATTGATTGAATTGTGTAGAACTTTTGATGTTCGTATACTTAATGGTAGATGTGGTAATGATAGATGTATTGGTAAATATACTACAACTAGAAATACTGTTATTGATTATATTCTATATACATTTGATATGCTTAACTTTGATCAGTTATTATCTGACATACACAGTGCTATACATTTTTCTTTTCGTGTAATATTGTTGTAAAAGATGATGAGACAGGGCATAGCCTGGCTGACGTTAATACTTTTGTTAATAATGCATCAACGGACAAATCGGTCTGGAATTTAGCGAATAAGATTAATTTGTTAAATGCCTTTTAAATTGGTTAATATTGCAATAAAGCGTTTTCTTTGATTTTTCTTCAGTTGTATGCCAACGAACACTTTTATTTTTCTCGTACAGTATTATTTTGTTAATATTCAATTAGTATAGTGTGATATATCTATAATTTTCATCAAACTCAAAGTGGAAAAATGGAATACGAATGCAATATAAAAAACTTTATATGATCTCGGATGACGACTCAAACCACTCGCCTGATGACGGAAGCGAAGTTCAGGAGGACGATGCTGCTGCAACGACCAGGGACACTGCGGCGACCGTAGGAGCGAGTCTGGAAGACCGCCGAACTGCCAGGTCGCAAAGTGCAGACAGGATGTCACCGCACAGGATGCCCCCGTACACCCGCGCCGGAGTGAAGCGGCCAGTCCCACCGGAGACTGAAGTGAGTACCTGTGAATAAATGTCCAGTCTAACCCCGTAGAATGGCATTCGTTTTATTAAACAATGAATTGAGCCACGTGCGCACGGGAACAGTAAATCCCGCCAGTGACTTACTAGTCACCATCTTATAATTACATAGATAAATCAATATTTAAATTAATATCTGAAATAAGAAAAGGTTCATGCATATTTATATAAATATGTTAATATGAGGATCATGTTGTCATACCCGGAGTTCTGTACACTCAGTGAGATACATATTTAAATAATGTGAAAACAAAAACAATGAAGTAATGTAAAAAGTAAAATATAGTGTTGTGTACGAGTGCTTATATTTCATCTATAAATAATGTGATTGATACTCATGAATTATATTATATAGTATATTTAAAATTAAATCACACATTCGGTTGAGTGATATCTCTAAGCAGAGATCTTCGAATCAAGGTTGAAATTTTATCTCTCTAACTCTACGGGGTTAGATTGGACATTTATTCACAGGTACTCACTTCAGTCTCCGGTGGGACTGGCCGCTTCAGTCCGGCGCGGGTGTGCCCATAGATAACTAACTATTTTTTATGTTTATTCAAGACTAAGAATTACAGTTTCGAAAAATATACCAAAAAGGATGTACTTTTAGTGGCAAGAACCCTTAATTATAAAAGAATTAGTCTTAAAGGGGTTGATGCACTATTTTCAAACAAGTTTATTTTCAAGGGCTCTGAAAAACCTGAAAAAAGCTGACAGAATTATCAAAATGCCATGAAAAAGAAAGGAGATATGACCTATTGAAAATTTGCAAAAAAACATAAATGGAGGCGGCCATCTTAGATCGCTGAGCCCGATACTTATATTTAGATATCGGTGGTACATTTTCAAATGTGTATGTATTTTCACTTAAATTTCGATTCAGTGGTTGCACTACTCCGGCCGATAAAGGCTCTGTTGTTTAACCAGCCATAGGATATGTTGTCTTCTTTTTAATTTAGTCTTTTGACTGTTACTTATGATGCGCAGGCTTCATAACCGCTGCTCCCAACTAAATTTCATTTTATTTCGCTCTTCGAGGCTTGAATTTTGTTAGATATTGGGACCATACGCCGCTGGATATGACGTTATGACATTAAAAGGAGCATGTCCACCACCATATGCATGCCATCTTCAGGTTAAAATTCTGTACTATTAAGTTTATGAATACTGAGTTCTGCTCAAGCCGGGGCTAAGGGGCGTGAACGGTAGTAAGCATATTTCACTACCATTCATGAACAATCAACAGTCTCAATTCGTATTTATCATGTTCAGCTGTTTCCAAATGTCCATTCTCATACTCTTTTGGTACGATGATGTCATCGCACCTTTTTACCATATATGGTATATTGACAAAATGTCTTTTAATGCAAAGAAAATCTCTGCAAATGAAAATATAAGCATATTATTTATACATTTTACATCTGTATATTTATTTTTAATCAATTTGCAGTGATTTTCTTTGCTTTAAAATGTATATTATCAATATGCTTTATATGGTAAAAAAACGCGATGACGTCATCGTTCCAAAATGGCCTGTTTAATTGGTTTAATTGACCTTTAGGGTAAGAGAAACAATAACAAAATAAAAATGTACGAGTATTGACGGAAAATGTAAAACTAACAAGCTTTCTTTATTTTCAGTCAAGAATACGAATTACAGTTCCAGAAAATAATATAAAGAGAGATAGGTTGATTGCAGTAAGTACTTACTTATTTCAATCCATCTCCGTTATTGAAAGAACTATACTTATAAATTTTACATATGAGAGTACATCGAGTACATATGAGATTAGCTTCTTAGGATTAACGTATTTTTTTATATATTATATACATGAACATTTCTGTTTTTTCTTATAACACCTATCACCTATCTCCTCGGGGCATATATTGTGCATTAAGTGTAAGAATTGTTTTTGTTAAGAATGATCTGATCTACAAAATATTTGAATTTCAATATTAAATTCGGGTGTGCAGATCCCAGGTTGGGTGCCTCATGCTAAAAACATCAGACACGTCATTTCAGAAGGCACACGCTACATTCAAGCGTTTTACATGGACAGCATGGAAGCCTAAAGCTACATTTGTGCAGATTATATCCAAACATATGTTTATTGTTCAAAGCAATGATACACTTTGTAGATAGATATACAGTCCTTGACAAACCCAGACTTCAAATACTTTGAAGATGTCGTCATATATATACTGAATGAAATAAGTTTAGCACATAAATAACATGGTAAATCCCATTGAGCAGATTCAGGGCTATGTGCTACAGCTGCCATTAACAATATAATTAACATAATTAACAGGTATATACAGGACATTATTTTTAAACGATATCTGCGAAAAAAGTAGCAACATGTTTTAATTTACCTGCTTGACAGAAATTGTAATTTCGCTCTTATTTCAATATAAAGGGAGATAATTTTAAAATGTAATACTTTGGATCGTAATTTCATTATAATGACAAGGTTAATGTCAATTGTTTTTTTGCGTTTTTTATCACTCGAAACACATAGTAGTTATTTTATAAAGTTTAACCCTGTTCTTGATAATATTCATATTTTTAATGTGAAAAATGTTGTTTTATATAAATGGGAGATAACTCTGATGCTTCCCTTGAATCACAAATAATAAGTTTAAAACAAGAACACCTTCTGACATGCCAAAGTTATCAAATGCTTCTCATTATAAAATAAACATTCAGTTTCATGAAGCTAGATATGCAAAAGACCGTGCTAAACTTATTTTTGTCAATATATGTGTTATGCGCAAAATAAGAATATTCACAATTCCGGAATTGCTCTGCGCAAAGTAAGAATTCTTAAAATGCGCGGCATTATCGGAATTCTCAAAATGCGCGGTTTAGTTCCGGAATAGCCCGTGCGCAAAGTAGGAATTGGGACAAAGTAAGAATACGTTCGTTATCGTCAGTGCGCAAAGTAGGAAATGGAACAAAGTAGGAATATTTTCGTTAATCATATTTGCGAGTATACACTTTGATTTGTGTTTGCTTCATTCAAAAAGTCAACATATCAGCAATATATTAGTATAAGAAATTCTAAAGTAAAATAGCTATTTAATCCAGAAAATATGATCCATACGTCAGTAGGTAAAGCTAAAACAATTTTATTTTGAATCATGCGTACGTATAATTAAAATCACTAACATACTGTTATTTAGTTTGCTAAATAAGTTTGACAAAAGAGCATACAAATACTTAAATGTGAGTGTTTATTTTAAGCCGACAACCGTGGGTGTTCTTACATACCGATTAGGATATCCGCGTTTTACATTCCGGATAGAAAGTATTTTCTTGCATTCGGGATAAGGCTTTCCGCGTTTTACTTTGAACTGAATTGGGTTTTAAGGCGCACCAACACATGAAAGGTTATATGACGCCTAACAGGAATGAAAATGCCAGGCTCATCCTCCACTTACATCAAGATAAAATATGTAGAATGGGCCTAGAACCTTCTTACTTGCAGAACTGCAGAGTTGCTGCCATTTATGATGGAGCCGCGTTTCCACGTTTGCGTACGCATGACCTTGAATGAGCATGGTAAAAAATGAAAAAAATAATATGTATTGGGGGTGGGGAGTGTTGGGGTGGGTGGGGGGGTGGTCCTACCTCTGCATGTGATGGTGTGTTTGCAGTGGTTCTATTCTGCCCCGGCAACCTCACGGGGATCCGCGTATTACACGGTGGATAGATGCAAGAATATTCATAATCGCTAAATATTAAATTTATAACTAACTCAGAACACAATAATAACTAACGTTGCGACGTAATAACTAACGTTGCGACGTTGAGTGATGGCGTCAGTAAACTGACTTAAAATGTAATAAATAGATTAGTTAACTGCCCGAATCGATTATTGGGTAATCCTTCACTGGTAGACGTGTTTTGTTTTTTCACTCACTCTCATACGCTCGTTCGTGAAAAGAACCACGCGTCTATACCACTCTTGAAGGATTTACCTATATACTAATCCATCCCAGCATTTAAATAATCTCTACATATCGATGGTCTAGAATTATAACGTCGTAAGTGAAAATTCATAGTTTTCGGGAAAGTGAAAAAAACGGACTGACAGTAACAACTGTGTGAATTCTATGAACAATCTCATATGACATAAGCTGTAGTTTGCTTCCTCATAAAAGTATTTGTTACTTCAAAACAATTAATTTTGACTTTGTAATCTGAGCAAATGCACTTACGACCTTATGTTATTAAATATTCCGAAAGGAAGATGTTCATAAAAAAGTTGTATCTGGCAGTTACGACCTTTTATAAAAAAGCGAGTATTAAACGTCACTGTAAGTGTCTTATAAACGTTTGCTAGTTCATGCAACACTGTCGGTCGAAATGTAGAATGCATATGGGAACATGCGTGTGATGACAACATTGCAATATTATATATAAGAAAATGATCTATTTTTTAAAGGTAAATCAAACAGATATTAAAAAACATGCTCTTATTATTATAAATTTAATTATAACGTTATAGACTACAGAGGGTATAGGACCATGTCTTAGTGTTTGTTCGTGATTGATTAGTTTTCTTTTTATTAGTGAATACACCTCCCAGTTCTCTGTTATTAAATGTTATAATTGTTACAACAGTTAATTTGAAACATAATTCGTGTCTCTATTTGTATGTTACGTTACCATAACTATTTAATTAAATTAATACTATTTGTAAGTGACCATTACTATTTACACAGGTTAAATATCCACAAACACTTGTCACTTTAGGTCTCACTAAACAGTTATTTCCCTTGCCAGTCACGGTAGGGACTTTCTGGAGCTTAAAAAAAAAATCTGTGTTATTTGGTTCTTGTTTATTTCTTAAAATGTGCAAATATTTTCTCCTTTTTTTGTTGCAGGTGACAAGAATGGGACACGTTCATGATTGCATACAGGTTAGGATATGCCTGAATGTTTCTGAGCCCAGATCTGAGTTTTCTAATACTGGGTAGTGATACATTTGAAAATGTCAGTGAAATGGACAAATTCAAGAGGGTCTCTTCAAACTATTGATATTAAAAAAAGAGCAAACTGGACAACCCCGTGTATTTTGCTGGATATTTTGCGCAACAGACATCAAGTTTCACAAAGACAATATTTTTAAGAAAATTCATTAAGTTCTACAGTGGTCCGGAGGGGTCCTGCTACATATGCAGAGCTATGTAAAATTAACTGTGTTGTGAGACGTTTAACGAGATTATATCATAATTATCATAAATATTTTCAGTTCCCAAAATAATAAATGTGACTAAAATATTTCGCAAGTAGCTTAAGTCATATTAAATAGTTTGAAAACTTAAACTTGAAGACCAGAATAAGACCAACGTCTCTCTTGTGATAGGCAACTGCGTGGAGACAACAGTCAGAACTCGAATTGACTCTACTGAGTTATGTGGGTGAAAAAGCTTTGTATGTACGTTTTGCATTCCATATTTCATATATATCCTTATATAATATGTCAACGCATTCTCTATATACTTAACATAATATATGTTATCCCCATACCCTATATATCCTTACATATCATATCCCTATACCTTATATATCCTTATGTAATATATCCCTATCCCCTCTATATAAGAGAGTATGGGAACATATTATATAGGGATATATAGGGTATGTGGATATTATACTTACATAATAACTATATCCCCATACGCTATATGTCCTTGCATAATATGTCCCATACCCTCTAAATCCTTACATAATATGTCCCCGTACTCTCTATATACTTATATATTATAATCCCATGAATACCCGTTATATCCTTACATAATATGTCCCCGTACTCTCTAAATGCTTTCGTACTATGCCTACGTACTCTCTATATCCTTCATATTATGTCACCTTACCCTTTATATATTTACATATTATATCTACATACTCTATATATCTTTTAACACACAATATTCCCCGTATCATTTGTATGTCCCCGTACCTTTTATATCTTTACATAGGATGCCCCCGTTCCATCTTTATATACATTATATGTCCCAATGTCCACATACCCTCATATACGTGCATATTATCTTATTTCATTCGATAGAAGTGAAAAAGAAGGTCGTAGCAGTTGTACATTTACATGCAAGCTTAAGAATAATAAGGTCGTATCTACCAGTTAAGACCCAACTGTTTATAAATATTAAGGTCGTATCTACCTCTTACAACCTTGGATGATTATAGCCTTGTAGTTACGACCTTTTTGCTAAATATAGCACATCTGCTACACGGGAGAAAAATAATCCATCATGAGTTATCCACGTGATAGGGAAATCTCACCCTCGAGATCAGAACTGTAACCAGGAACTCGGCAGAGCCTCGTCGCTGGTTGCCATTCTGACCCCTCGGGTGAGCTTTCCCTATGTTGCATATTTGTCTGTAATTTGTATAGGAAATACTGGGAATAGAAAAGCTATAACCAGTGTTTTTGAGATACGGGAAATATCTCAAGTGGTTCCCGAATGAATGAATGGATGAATGGATGAATGGATGGATGGATGGATGGATGGACGAACGAACGAACGGTGTGTCATGGCATGTCGACAAATAAATAGGTTATATTTTGCACAAAAATCGACGAAAGTTGAAGAAGTGAAATAGTAATTTAGAAAATAACGTGGAAATGGGCTGATTATACTGTGTTCTAAGAGTGAGCACTAACGTTACATCAAAAATGTAGCTTTCGTATGAAACAATATTCGTAGTGTACTAAATATGTTAAATATGTTTAAATATATTTCGAAATATTGCAATATCGTATAACATAACATAATTATATTCAACATTAATATCATTACTGACGTGGCCGGAAATTAACCGTCTAACACGGGGTATGAAAAAAACACTTAATTTCGGTTTAAAAACCTGCATATTGTAAAATTAAAACATTTAACTCATAATTTTAAACAGGTTATCGATTTTTGTTTCAGTAAAACATGTTTTATATATGTTTATATTGTCGAAAATATACATTGTAAAACTGACTAATATAAGCTTCCCCATCGCTTAAAGGAATCAATGCATGACCATGTAATGTAATAATAGTTAAATACAACGTTCGATTAACAGTCCTTTTGTCAATTTATATATGATTGGTATATACTGGACCAAATTAAACAGAGGTTGTCCAATTTGCTTTTTTTAATATCAAACTGTTAAGAGAGTGTGTGTGTGTGTACGAGGGTCATTCAATAAGTTCTGTCACTAACGAGTTTTAACAATTATGTGCTCGTTGTGAGTGTTGATGTTTGGTACTAAATGAAAGAGAGTTTCAATACCATTCCATTGATGGTAACATGAATGCTGTATCTTTTGTTTGACGAAAGTTATGGAACATTTAATACACATCACTTATACATACTGAGGCATTTTCGTCCTGAGTTTTTTCAGGTATGTTAATTGTTACTTTTTTAAATGCCTGTGTCTCTTTAAGTACTTGTCGAAGACCTTTGAAATTTCTCATACATTACCAGTTATATCTGTGCATTACAAGATTTAGAATTTAAGCATGGTAGATGAAAAGGCATTGTCTTAGAAATTAACATTTTAAGCAAACGTGTAAAATTAATTTAATGAGAAATGGACATTAAATGGAAGGGCAGTCTTCTGAAATAGCGTTTTTGGATGATCAATATTTTCACTAAACATTGTACAAAATTCTAGAAGAATGTGTTGAATATGATATTTAAACACTGAAGGACTAGGATTTGTAAATAAATATGAAAACATATTAATACTATGAGAATAATTACGACATTTTAAAGATATTATAACATTTCCGTAATCAAAATAAAGAAAATCAGTGTTATTTCTGCTAAAATTAAGGGATATGCATTCACTCTTATCTGGTTTGAAGCAAGACCTTTCCTAATTCTCGACAATCATTTTCATGGATTATGGGCGAATAACAACAGATGGCGTACAAGAAAATTTAAAAGCATAGAATTATTCAAATATTTTTTACAACGTTTTGTAACAAGGACATTTTCAGAGATGCCTGTATCCAAAAGGTGTGGTAGGGGGAGGTAATTCAGGGGTATAAATAACCGGATTTTTTTCATTTTTGTTGTGGAATTGAAGAGATACTACAGTAGTACTATAAATACACTACTTTATCTCCGTGTAATATCCAGTTCAAAGGATATATGCCTAGTAACAGAACTTTTTGAAGCACCCTCGTAATGTTGTTCAAAGGTGTGAGGAGTCCACGCGCCGCTCCGTCACGCTTCCTTTTACTTGTGGCCCTGAGACATGTTGGTCAATCATATTGTTTAAATGCAATGAGATACGCCCTTTTATTTAATTAGCCAATCACAATAAAGGAAATAAAAAATGAAATGAAATATGTTTAAATCAAATATAATAATTTATTGACGTATACTGACATATTGGAATCGTTGAAAGTTAAATAATTTAACTAGCTAGAAGAAATGTTAAATACATTTTATCATATTAGAAGTTGTGTGCTTTTTTCATACTTAATGACTACAATATATGCGTATTTCGAAATATTAAATTTATAGTTGGAAATGTTATTTTGTTTTAGTTCGCGGTGTATTTGGCTTTATTTTTTTGTTGTGTTTTTTTTTTTTTTTACATATTTGCAAATTATTATTATTAATTATTATAATGTTAACCTATAACAACGCTTAAGAATAAAACACAACTATAACAAAGTGAAAAGAAGTTCAATTAATTGTTCAATATACAGGCCTTTTAAACCGAAATTACGGTTTATTTCATACCCCATCCAACCCCGTTTTCGCTTCTTGGAGAACATTTGGGAAACGAAGGCCTGGCCTAAATTATAACAAATATTTCCACAATCGAAACATATTTCAAAACATGTTTTACTGAGAAAAAAAATGATAACATGTTTAAAACTATCACTTAAATCGATTTTTTTTATAACAGATTAACGCATGAAAAGGACACACAAGCAATAAGTGGTTTATAAAAAGGACGCACGAGCGTTTTCAATAAAATTCATATTTTAAAGTTTGCATTATTCTTTCCTTTATATGATTTTCTTTGTTTCCTCTTCCTATGTCGAGCTTGTGTGAAGACAATCTAAATATGCCGAGAATTATTTTCATTGTTTTCACTTCATCGATATCTAAATAATGCTGCAAGTCCAAGTCGCGTTTTAAAACGACAGCAACACGTTGATTATATATTTATACCAACTTGTTTTTTTCATGAAAAGCCAATGAAAGAGTGATTTTCGATTTAACAGATAGAACCGTCTTACTTAATTATTCCGACATATTAGGTAGTATTACATAGTTTTCTTTGATAAGCAGAAACTTTAACCATACCCACGGCCTGTGTAGGCGAAACGTAATTAAATGGGCAAATAATGTGCTTTTAATAAAGTGCATTGTCATGCAACCTCGTTTGAAAGAATTAAAGATAGTTCAAATGAATTTTCTTACCAAATATTATGGAACCTGGAAAGTATTGTTGAAGTTAAGGACTTCAAATTGTTTTGTAAATAATTAAGTTTATCTTAATCAAACGCGATACTTAACTGTAAATTATCTGTTCGTCGCAGATGGGTGAAGCAAAATAAGCATATTACAATGAAATATAAGTAGGTTTAAAATTAGCATCTTCCTATACACATCATAACACAAATTCTTACTTTGCGCAAAATATTCTCAAATTGTGCAGAGACACTTAATGCGTGGTTTATATATTTAACCCCTTGCGCAATTCCGGAATAGTCCTGCGCAATTCCGGAATCGTTGCGCATTTTAAGAATTCTTACTTTGCGCAGAGCAATTCCGGAATCGTCCATATTCTTACTTTGCGTAGAACATATATATATATATATATATATATATATAATCGAATTAACCGTTATCCCTTTACGTCTATCTGTTAGCCATTGGTTCAAAACAATTTCGAATCAATGTTCACCCCTGCGCCAAGATGAGGCTGATAGACTTTGCAGAGGACGACCCATAACCCTACAAATCCCCTTTATTCCCCACACCACGGACAGCAGCGACATTTGCAAGGTCAAGAAATATTAAAAGGTGCATGTTATATAATGACCATTCTGAAACAATATACACAACTTTACCACTTAAGTATATCGACTGAATTCCCTGTTATTTACTTGCTACTTGCTCGCGTGTTTTTTCTTCCAAATGATTTCTTTTATTCATAGTAGGTTTTAACACTACTTCAGTATAACAATAATAACATATTTATTTAACTGTTGTCCTTGAATGCTACATTTCCTGAAAAAAAACTATTTGCAGTCAGATCCATTAAATGTTCATAATTTCTTAATAATAATTTCTTAATAAAGTGCTCGAGTCTTTTACTTACCTGTTCTTTAAGATTACTGAGCTCATTTTGTATGCAGTACAGTCCGATTATACATTGTTAAAATGACCCTATTAAACACTTAACACCCCAGACATGACCATGGAAAAAATACCTTTTGTGTAAGTGAAATGCGCTAAAAATATGGTGTGTGAGCCTTGATACTTACGGATTACTTACCCATTTCGTGTGTCTTTTTTTTGCCATGTTCCATTACTCGTCTCTAATGTTCAGCAGTGAACGGTCTTTAAGCGAGCTTTCATTTGCTTGCATCTTTTCCCTGACGACAGACATACTTACAATGTTCTCAGCATCTCTGTCTGTTTATCTGTAAACCTTTGTGGATCCTTTGTTTTCTTGTGGAGGAATTCTGAGTCTGGTATTCTGTTTCCTTTGCTGCTGCTGTAGACGTGGCCGATATCGATGCCGTGTTCGATGCTTTGGACGGTCGTTGTGCAGGTTTTAGTTGTTTTAACATTGGCTTTGACATAATAGCTTGGGGAAGAGCTCCTGAACGTACCACATATACCAATCCATGTGTAGATGTAGCCCGCCAAGAGTCAACCAACGTACGTTATGCAACTTGCTAGGTCTTAGTAATAGGACGATTTGACCGAATATGGGCATATATTTTAGGTTTAAGAAAGTAGTTCTGTATTAAAGAGTGCTGATCATTTTTTCTTTAAAAACTGTGTTGGGGCCTTGATACTTACGGATTACTTACCTATTTGGTGTGTCATTTTTTGCCATGTTCCATAACTTATCTTTTATTTTCAACAGTGAACGGTCTTTAAGCGAGCTTTCATTTGCTTGCATCTTTTCCGTGACGACAGACATACTTACCTTGGTTCCAGTTTCTACAGAACGCAATACATCATCAGTGTGAAACAATGTTCTCAGTATCTCTGTCTGTTCATCTGTAAACCTTTGTGGATCCTCTCTGTTTCTTGTGGAGGAATTCTGAGTCTTGTATTCTGTTTCCTTTGCTGATGCTGTAGACGTGGCCCATATCGATGCCGTGTTCGATGCTTTGGACGGTTGTTGTGCAGGTTTTAGTTGTTTTGACATTGGCTTTGACAAGGATAGCTTGGGGAAAAGCTCTTGAACATCACACATAATGTCGTACAATGGTGTGAAGTTCAAACGTTTACTTACGGACTCAAAATGCGTCGTTTTGTATTGATTAGCTGTAAAACAAGTATAAACGGTGTAAATCTTGTTTCATACGAGTATACACATTATCATCAACTAGCAACGCTTTGTATAACATTAAATAATACAATGCTTACCTAAAGTCCCTCGGGCTACGAACACGGACGTAGTCAAAACCCGTGGGTTCTGGCCTGAAACACGTAGCTGTGGTTCTAGAAGTGCCCTTGAAATACAGTCCATGCTTTATTTGTACGTATGGACGATTTCACCATCAACATCAGCTGAGAGGACATAGTGACAATTCTCTATGATATGATTTAACCAGTCCCCATTGGTTCTCATCTTAGCCTCTGACAGTTGTATTATGTTTGGAAAGTTTAGTGTAGAGGCCTTCTGTCGGATATCGTCCAGAAACTCTGCAATGAAATTAGAATAAGGTTTTAGTTTAAGGTCAGGTTTGATGGTAAACGTAGTATCGCTACATACAGTTGAGTATATATAATATATTTACCGTGTGCACTAAGGTCATCCAAACCACCGTACTGATTCAGCCCTCTTCCAGTGAGTTATTCTTCCTCTTCGTCGTCCTTGAAATACTCAACCAAGAGATGGGGCAGGTCGATAGCTTCTGCGCCAGTCAATGCTGGTTGGGATTCTTTCACCGACGTCTCACTGCTAGTAGTCGGACTTTCTACATCATTGTGTGGCTGTGCTGCGATCTGACGGGGTATGGCTTGTCCCTGTAATATTATAAATTAATAAACATAGTTTAACACCTGAAAACACGCTCACATACCCACATACCCAGATATAAGCACTCAAACATACACACACACACACACCCCACCCCACCCCACAATTCAGTTATTATTTAAATGTTTTGAAATATAACTTACTTCTAGGCTATTGTTTTTTTGTATTATATTTACACGAGCAGATTTGTGTTTTACTTATATTGCCTATTGATGCTGCCTTGTTGGTTAGAGACTTACTAATGGCGGGGATTTCTTTATTTACACTGTCCTGTTTTAATGGGTTGACAGTAGGGTAAGTGTGAGGTTTGGTGCACCCTAGAACTGGTTTAAACCCACAGTGGCCTACTTTGCCACTGACCGTTCCAGGGCGGTAGCCCTATTGTCAAACCTTTTGTGTTTGTGAAGTCGTTTGCATTTTTTATTACTTTTGCTATTTCGTTTGTCTGTGTGCATGTTTGTTTTTGTGTTTTGTGGTTGACTGTCGTCCTTGAATGCTGCTTTCCCTGTCCGATATTTTTATCCTTCTTTACAGTGTACGTCTCAAGAATAAGGGCATACATTTGTGCACTGCTCTGCGCGCTCTGTGTCAGTCGATAATTAGAATCTGCCGTCTTTGTCCTGTGTGCCAGGTGTGCTGCCAAGTTATCCGCTATCCCGGGGTACAATTGTCGCATCTGGAATATAACATAATTAAAACAATATATATATACATATATCCATGCATTATTAAAAGCAATTTATAAAACGAAAAATATCCATTTCCATTTCATAGCTAAAATTAAAATATGTATAAATACAGTAAATGCGATATTACCTGTGACGTCAGACTCTTTCGGTTCATCGTTGCGCTGAACTTGCAGTAGGTTTCACAACTGGCCTTTTTCCACGCCTGTGACAAACATTATGAAACTCGACTGGCTGAGAGACTGTTGCAGCTTATTGTCAAAAACAGCTGTTCTATTTCACATGATGGGAAAACGCGTTGTCTGTATTTTATGTACAACAGTACCAGCCTGTAAAATGCGACGTCCAATACCATGTTGCCGGGACCGCGGCTGAGCCCTGTCTTGTGCTTGGTGTATGTCACCCTTCTGTATTCTTTGTTGTTTACGGTTTCGCACTGAAATTGATGGAATAAAATTCATGAAACGTTACACTTACCCTAAATGTCTTACAAAACACAAAAAGATTGTGTTACATGTTAACACGATGATGATAAAACGTGTATTCAATTACCTTTGCCTGTAAGATATCTTCAACTTTTAGGCTGAACAGCACTCCGGACCTGGAACCGTTAAACAGAATCATACGCATCATAATGTGATTTCTGGCCATCGTGTAGTTATATAAGTGATGGGTCGTCGACTTATAACTGTTTTTGCATTGCTGTACATATACGCTCTGAAAGTACATCTGGTTTCCTGAAATATATTAATTACAAATGTATTCTGCGTACATTACATTAAGTTGGTATTAATAAAATAGTTGTATTTTGTAGTAATTTATTCATGATTTAAGAAACATATCTTACTGTCATCTTCCAGTCTCTTGTCCCATTTCCTCTGTTCGACCATTTTCCTGAGGTTGGCGTTCATACGTTTACACAGTAAGCTCAAATTGGGACCCGAGAAGTCGATGTTTGAATCTGTAAGGAACTCAAAAAACAGGGTTAGGCTACTCAAATAACTTTTCACTGTACCCGGCATTAACTTCTTCACTCCTGGTGCCTTTTCTTCGTCGTTAACCTCTTCTACCCACTCTTTGATGGACTCTCTGTTGAAATCTGGAAAAAAGCAATTAGATTGTTTAGTTAACATCATTAATAATTACTGTTTATTACTGCGTAATTACACGATTAGTTGAGTACAACATACAACAGTAAAGTGGAAATTGTAACTGTAATTACCTTCCAATGATTCTGGCATGTTGTCAGTAATGCGGTTCCGTATCGTGACTACTTGGTGTACATGCTGTTTTCTACTTTTCTGTTCCATACTCTTCCCCTCTACTGATTTTAGTCATGAATTAAACCTCGTCCATAGAGATCCTGTAAACAACAGTATGAATCGCTGATCACTTCGTATTCTAAAAAAAATGTGTAGTTCAAAGCTCCCCTGTAGATAACTATTATCCTATGTTTCGTAGTCATGGCGTCCACTAAAATAATAACACTGTGCCTGTAATGTTTGTCGACACCATGTTTGTGTGAACCAAATGCATCAATCCACTGTAAAGATTGGAATTTTACTTCTAAATACTTATTCATCTATTTGTGGTGTTTGTATTGAATGCGTGTTTTGGTTGACTGCGTTTTGTGATAGCTACATTGCTTGTTTCAATTTTGTATCACATTTACATGATTAGTAAACTTTCATCAAATTGTTATATTATTTGAAATCAATGACTTACTTGTCTCGGGGTACAATGGCATCTAAGGGTTCTGGTGTTGTAGTTCTTCTCTTTTTGGAACTCTGATCATCTTCATAAACACGGTCGCTTGTCTTCTAGACCAACATGATCTGCTTCTTCGAGCTATTCGGGCCTGCAAAGCTACCATTTTGACGGCCACAGAATCGTGTGTCATGTTATGCGTGCGGATCAAATGCTGTGTCATATATGCAGTGACAATCTTGCATCTGAAAATAATTCCATACATTAACTACTAACAGAGATCGTTTGAAAGTAAAACTATAATTCAGGGAATAAAATACAATATACATACCCTTTCACGCTACATTTATGGCGAATTCGTCCTGATTTTGTTCTCTGGGAAAGCTAAGCAGATCTTTGCCGGGAGAGTTCTTTATCAAACTATGAAACTTCTTGTAATGTTGCGGCATACGGTTCACTTCTGATTCACACAAGGCCTTAATACTTACGGATTACTTACAGATTTGGCGAGCTTTCATTTGCTTGCATCATTTCCCTGACGACAGACATTCTTACCTTGGTTCCAGTTTCTACAGAACGCAATAAATCAATGTGAAACAATGTTCTCAGCATCTCTGTCTGTTCATCTGTAAACCTTTGTGGATCGTCTCTGTTTCTTGTGGATGAATTCTGAGTCTGGTATTCTGTTTTCTTTGCTGATGCTGTAAACGTGGCCGATATCGATGCCGTGTTCGATGCTTTGGAAGGTTGTTGTGCAGGTTTTAGTTATAACATTAAAGAATACAATGCTTACCTAAAGTCCCTCGGGCAACGAACACGGACGTAGTCAGAACCCGTGGGCTCTGGCCTGGAACACGTAGATGTGGTTCTAGAAGTGCCCTTGAAATACAGTCCATGCTTAATTTGTACGTATGGATAATTTCAGCATCAAAATCAGCTGACAGGACATAGTGACAATTCTCGTTGATATGATTTAGTCAGTCCCCATTGGTTCTCATCTTAACCTTTCCCAGTTGTATTATGTTTGGAAAGTCTAGTGTAGAGGTCTTCAGTCGGATATCGTCCAGAATCTCTGCAATGAAATAAGAATAAGGTTTTAGTGTAAGGTCAAGTTTGATGGTAAACGTAGTATCGCTACATACAGTTGAGTGTATATAATATACGAGTATTTACCGTGTGCACTAAGGTCATCCAAACCACCGTACTGATTCATTTCCCTCCAGTGAGTTATTCTTCCTCTTCGTCGTCCTTGAAATCCTCAACCAAGAGGTGGGGCAGGTAGATAGGTAATGCGCCTGTCAATGCTGGTTGGGATTCTTTCACCGACGTCTCACTGCTAGTGCTCGGACTTTCTACTTCATTGTGTGGCTGTGCTGCGATCTGACGGGGTATGGCTTGTCCCTGTAATAATATCAATTAATAAACATAGTTTAACACCCGAAAACACGCTCACATACCCATATATCCACATATAAGCACCCAACCATACACAAACACCCCCCACAATTCAGTTATTATTTAAATGTTTTGAAATAAAACTTACAGTGTACGTCTCAAGAATAAGGGCATACATTTGTGCACTGATCTGCGCGCTCTGTGTCAGTCGATAATTAGAATCGGCCGTCTTTGTGCTGTGTGCCAGGTGTGCTGCCAAGTTATCCGCTATCCTTGGGTACAATTGTCGCATCTGGAATATAACATAATTAAAACAATGTATATATATATATATATATATCCATGCATTATTAAAAGCAATTTATAAAACGAAAAATATCCATTTCCATTTCATAGTTAAATTTAAATATGTACAAATACACGAAATGCGATATTACCTGTGTCGTCAGACTCTTTGGGATCATCGTTGCGCTGAACTTGCAGTAGGTTTCACAATCGGCCTTTTTCCACGCCTGTGACAAACATTCTGAAACTCGAGTGGCTGAGAGACTGTTGCAGCTTATTGTCAAAAACAGCAGTTCTATTTCATATGATGGGAAAACGCGTTGTCTGTAATTTATGTACAACAGTACCAGCCTATAAAACGCGACTTCCAATACCATGTTGCCGGGACCGCGGCTGAGCCCTGTCTTGTGCTTGGTGTATGTCACCATTCTGTATTCTTTGTTGTTTACGGTTTCGCACTGAAAGTGATGGAATAAAATTCAGGAAATGTTACACTTACCCTAAATGTCTTACAAAACACAAACAGATTTTGTAACATGATACACGATGATGATAAAACGTGTATTCAATTGCCTGTAAGATATCTTCAGCTGTTAGGCTGAACAGCACTCCGGACCTGGAACCGTTAAACAGAATCATACGCTTCATAATGTGATTTCTGGCCATCGTGCAGTTATATAAGTTTGATGGGTCGTCGACTTCTAACTGTTCTTCCATTGCTTGTACATATACGCTCTGAATGTACATCTGGTTTCCTGATATATATTAATGACAAATGTATTCTGCGTACATTACATTAAGTTGGTATTAATAAAATAGTTGTATTTTGTAGTAATTTATTCATGATTTAAGAAACATATCTTACTGTCATCTTCCAGTCTCTTGTCCCATTTCCTCTGTTCGACCATTTTCTTGAGGTTGGCGTTCATACGTTTACACAGTGAGCTCAAATTGGGACCCGAGAAGTCGATGTTTGAATCTGTAAGGAACTCAAAAAAACAGTGTTAGGCTACTCATATAACTTTTCAATGCTCCCGGCATGAACTTCTTCACCCCTGGCGCCTTTTCTTCGTCTTTAACCTCTTCCACCCATTCTTTGATGGACTCTCTGTTGAAATCTGGAAAAAGCAATTAGATTGTTTAGTTAACATCATTACTAATTATTGTTTAATTTTGCGTAATTACACGATTAGTTGAGTACAACATACAACAGTAAAGTGGAAATTGTAACTGTAATTACCTTCCAATGATTCTGGCATGTTGTCAGTAATGCGGTTCCATATCGTGACTACTTGGTGTACATGCTGTTTTCTACTTTTGCGTTCCATACTCTTCCCCTCTACTGATTTTAGCCATGAATTAAACCTCGTCAATAGAGATCCTGTAAACAACAGTATGAATCGCGGATCACTTCGCATCCTAAAAAAAATGTGTAGTTCAAAGCTCCCCTGTAGATAACTATAAATCCTATGTTTCGTAGTTATGGCGTCCACTAAAATAACAACACTGTGCCTGTAATGTTTGTCGACACCATGTTTGTGTGAAACAAATGCATCAATCCACTGTAAAGATTGAAGTTTTACTTCTAAATACGTATTCATCTATTTGTGGTGTTTGTATTGAATGCGTGTTTTGGCTAACTGCGTTTTGTGATCGCTACATTGCTTGTTTGAATTTTGTATCACATTTACATGATTAGTGAACTTTCATCAAATTGTTATATTATTTGAAATCAATGACTTACTTGTCTCGGGGTACAATGGCATCTAAGGGATCTGGTGTTGTAGTTCTTCTCTTTTTGGAACTCTGATCGTCTTCATAAACAGGGTCGCTTGTCTTATTGGCCAACACGATCTGCTTCTTCGAGCTATACGGGCCTGCAAAGCTACCATTTTGACGGCCACAGAATCTGGTGTCATTTTATGCGTGCAGATCAAATGCTGTGTCATATATGCAGTGACAATCTTTCATCTGAAAATAATTCCATAAATTAACAACTAACAGAGATCGTTTGAAAGTAAAACTATAATTCAGGGAATAAAATACAATATACATACACTTCCACGCTACATTTATGGCGAATTCGTCCTGATTTTGTTCTCCGGGAAAGCTTAGCAGATCTTTGCCGGGCGAGTTCTTTACTCAAACCATGAACCTTCTTGTAATGTTGCGGCATACGGTTCAGTTCTGATTTACACAAGGCCTTGATACTTACGGATTACTTACCTATTTTTGCCATGCTCCATAACTTGTCTCTTATGTTCAGCAGTGAACGGTCTTTAAGCGAGCTTTCATTTGCTTGCATCTTTTCCCTGACGACAGACATACTTACCTTGGTTCCAGTTTCTACAGAACGCAATAAATCAGTGTGACACAATGTATTCAGCATCTCTGTCTGTTCATCTGTAAACCTTTGTGGATCATCTCTGTTTCTTGTGGAGGATTCTGTGTCTGGTATTCTGTTTCCTTTGCTGATGCTGTAGACGTGGCCGATATCGATACCGTGTTCGATGCTTTGGACGATTGTTGTGCAGGTTTTAGTTATAACATTAAATAATACATTGCTTACCTAAAGTCCCTCGGGCCACGAACACGGATGTAGCCAAAACCAGTGGGTTCTGGCCTGGAACACGTAGCTGTGGTTCTAGAAGTGCCCTTGAAATACAGTCCATGCTGTCCATGCTTAATTTGTACGTATGGATGATTTCAGCATTAAAATCAGCTGACAGGACAAAGTGACAATTTTCGTTCATATGATTTAGCCAGTCCCCATTGGTTCTCATCTTAGCCTCTGTCAGTTGTATTATGTTTGGAAAGTCTAGTGTAGAGGCCTTCTGTCGGATATCGTCCAGAAAGTCTGCAATGAAATTAGAATAAGGTTTTAGTTTAAGGTCAGGTTAGATGGTAAACGTAGTATCGCTACATACAGTTGAGTATATATAATATATTTACCGTGTGCACTAAGGTCATCCAAACCACCGTACTGATTCAGCCCTCTTCCAGTGAGTTATTCTTCCTCTTCTTCGTCCTTGAAATCCTCAACCAAGAGGTGGGGCAGGTCAATAGGTACTGCGCTAGTCACTGCTGGTTGGGATTCTTTCACCGACGTCTCACTGCTAGTGCTCGTACTTTCTACTTCATTGTGTGGCTGTGCTGCGATCTGACGGGGTATGGATTGTCCCTGTTATATTATAAATCAATAAACATAGTTAAACACCCGAAAACACGCTCACATACCCACATTTCCACATATAAGCACCCAAACACACACACACACACACACACACACACACACACACACACCCCACCCCACCCCACAATTCAGTTATTATTTAAATGTTTTGAAATAAAACTTACAGTGTACGTCTCAAGAATAAGGGCATACATCTGTGCACTACTCTGCGCGCTCTGTGTCTGTCGATAATTAGAATCGGCCGTCTTTGTGCTGTGTGCCAGGTGTGCTGCCAAGTTATCCGCTATCACGGGGTACACTTGTCGCATCTGGAATATAACATAATTAAAACAATATATATATATATGTCCATGTAATATTAAAAGCAATTGATAAAACGAAAAATATCCATTTCCATTTCATAGCTAAAATTACAATATGTATAAATACAGTAAATGCGATATTACCTGTGTCGTCAGACTCTTTCGGTTCATCGTTGGGCTGAACTTGCAGTAGGTTTCACAACCGGCCTTTTTCCACGCCTGTGACAAACATTCTGAAACTCGACTTGCTGAGAGACTGTTGAAGCTTATTGACAAAAACAGCGGTTCTATTTCACATGATGGGAAAACGCGTTGTCTGTATTTTATGTACAACAGTACCAGCCTGTAAAACGCGACTTCCAATACCATGTTGCCGGGACCGCGGCTGAGCCCTGTCTTGTGTTTGGTGTATGTCACCATTCTGTATTCTTTGTTGTTGATGGTTTCGCACTGAAATTGATGGAATAAATTTCATGAAACGTTACACTTACCCTAAATGTCTTACAAAACACACACAGATTGTGTTACATGTTACACGATGATGATAAAACGTGTATTCAGTTACCTTTGCCTGTAAGATATCTTCATCTGTTAGGCTGAACAGCACTCCGGACCTGGAACCGTTAAACAGAATCATACGCATCATAATGTGATTTCTGGCCATCGTGTAGTTATATAAGTTTGATGGGTCATCGACTTCTAACTGTTCTTCCAATGCTTGTACATATACTCTCCGAATGTACATCTGGCGGGTCTCCGGTAATATCTGGTTTCCTGAAATATATTAATTACAAATGTATTCTGCGTACATTACATTAAGTTGGTATTAATAAAATAGTTGTATTTTGTAGTAATTTATTCATTTTTTAAGAAACATATCTTACTGTCATCTTCCAGTCTCTTGTCCCATTTCCTCTGTTCGACCATTTTCTTGAGGTTGGCGTTCATACGTTTACACAGTGAGCTCAAATTGGCACCCGAGAAGTCGATGTTTGAATCTGTAAGGAACTCAAAAAACAGGGTTAGGCTACTCAAATAACTTTTCACTGTACCCGGCATGAACATCGTCACTCCTGGTGCCTTTTCTTCGTCGTTAACCTCTTCCACCCACTCTTTGATGGACTCTCTGTTGAAATCTGGAAAAAGCTATTAGATTGTTTAGTTAACATCATTAATAATTACTGTTTATTATTGCGTAATTACACGATTGGTTGAGTACAACATACAACAGTAAAGTGGAAATTTTAACTGTAATTACCTTCCAATGATTCTGGCATGTTGTCAGTAATGCGGTTCCGTATCGTGACTACTTGGTGTACATGCTGTTTTCTATTTTTGTGTTCCATACTCTTCCCCTCTACTGATTTTAGTCATGAATTAAACCTCGTCAATAGAGATCCTGTAAACAACAGTATGAATCGCTGATCACTTCGCATTGTAAAAAAATGTGTAGTACAAACTGTTGTAGTTTGGTCAATGTATAGCCAATAGGCAGCGAGATATAGTGGCTCCGCACTCGTTCTTATATCGGGGCCATTTCTCTACCTCGGGAGATATTTTCCGTCTCTCAAAAACACTGGTTATTAAACTATATTACATAATTTAAAATGATATTTTATTTAAGAAATAGAACATCGTTTACTGTGAATTATCGTTTAATATATCACGGTTTGGAGTTCAATTGTAAACAATAATTTCACGAGCTCGAAGCTTCGGGCTCGTGAAATTATTGTTTACAATTGAAGCTTCGGGCTCGTGAAATTATTGTTTACAATTGAACGAATTGTAAACAATAATTTCACGAGCCCGAAGCTTCGGACTCGTGAAATTGAACGACAAACCGTGATATATTATAGATAATTCACCATAAACGCTGTTCTATTTCTATTCTAATACCCCTAAAATGTGAAAATAACGTACACATCTGAAATCTTTCGCATTGCTTTGCTTACTCTCCTAACGTTGCATACTATATTGTAGATATAGCTTATCTATTCCCAGTATTTCCTATACAAATCACAGACAAATATGTAATATAATGAACAACCGGCCAATATCCCACCAATGGAAGCTGTGATTCAGAACGTGTACTCTAAACTGCATATGACCTGTATTTCATACCAAGTAGGTCACACATAGTCACAGCGACAAAAAAAGGGCTCCTCTTGTCAAGACTTGAAGTCAATAGCCCACTTCACCCCAACAGATAATATTGAGCTACATGTATCTCAGAGCAGCCAAATAGGTTGACCAATCAAATGCTGGTAGACACATTAAATATTCATTATGCCAAATGTGACATTAAAAACAATACACCAATGCTATTAAATGTCAGACTACAACATGAACGCATGGCAGATAAATGTTACTAATGTCTTGGTACTGTAGATAAACATAAATTAAAGCGTATTTGTTGTACAACTCAAAAATGGGATAGTCGCAATGAATGTTTCTATCGCAGCACAATTCAGAACTCGTTCTTGTAGTCTTTGATATCCAATCTAGTTTCCAAGAAATGAGTCGAGATGGTTTCTGTATAGAAGATCACTAATGATTGCGGTGTTTTAGCGGTCAAATGCGCATACTTTAACTCAATATATAAACATTGAAACTGATTAATTTGTGATTGCGGATACGACTGTGCCTGCCAGCATCTGATTAGTTTTTGAAGTCATCTGACTTTGCGCCATGTGACTCAAATTCCGAACATTATACAGAAATATCCGAAGCACCAGTGAAATGGTTTATAAAGGGCACCTTATACTGATGCAGGTTGATAAATATCCTACAAATAGAAGTTGAGTTTCAGAATGTGTACCCTAACCCGAATGTGACACAGTAGGACACAGCAACAAAAAAAGTTGTATGACCAAGTCAGGTCCAGGTTTTTTTTAACCTATTTAAGTTGGGCCAAAATTCGGCCTCTTCCCAATTGCAAAAACCTCTATATTTTCCCCCGTTACAGGCTTTCCATTGTTTGTATGTTAAAATCATTGCTAAATTCAATACCTGATTGATATTATACTATATTATTTTAATAATAAAATTTTCTCTTAAAAACGACAATACCGCGCTTCATTTCCCCAAAATCAATAGGCCTTTCCCCAATTTTCTCGTAAAAAGCCGTGAGGTCAATAACAGAAACACACTGATGCAGGTTAAGCAATATCCCACTAATAGAAAATGAGATTCTGAATGTGTACATAAATAGGATGTGACATATATTTCGAAGAAAGTAGGTCAAAGCAACTAAAATATTGGTTCACCATGTCGGTCTGATGAAGCCTGACAAATATCCCACCAACAGAAGCGGAGAATTAGAACTTGTAACCTCAACCAGACATGATCTATATTTTAGAGAAAGACGGTCACAGCGACAAAAAGTTGGTTCACTAAAGAAAGTAGGTCACAGTGACAAAGAATTGGTTCACCGAATAAAGTAGCTCACAGTGACGAAAAGTTGGTTCACCAACTCAGGTCAATAAGAAGAACATTCTCAGCTTCCAGGCAGTTTGATAAAATATCACACCAATAGAACAAAAAACTGCAATGTAAAACGTTTATGGGGCGAACGGACGGACATGGGTAACTCTATATAATTTATGCCCACTCCATATTTGTGGTGAGACATAAACAGCTTGAAGACCGGTTTACTTAATAATAGATACACATGTTTGATAATAGATACACATGTTTAACAATAGATACACATGTTTAATAATAGATATACATGTTTAATAAGAATAAAACTGTATTATGGGACAAGAGTTAGACATGAAACATCTACGATTCATACTCATGATTTTCAGACGTTGAAAGTTAGTACACGTATGTACATGTATTTGTAGTAAATTTATGCGTATTGATACTGACAATGTTGAACATTTGTGGGGTTTTGTAATTAAAACGTGGGTAAAATACAGATATACTCAGATATTTTTGGAGCTATGAGGAAATTTAGAATTACATATACATACATGAAAATCAAAGAGAGTTGACCGATATCGGGCCGATATTGGGGTCTCGGGCCGATATGACGGACAATAACGCACCACCCATGTATTAATCTCTAAATATTTAGTCATAATATTCAAAAGCATGTGTATAAGTCGAATTACAGCGCTCCCAACAGACATGAACAAAACGGCATTCCTAAATATGTTACATCTCTGACATGGGATTCTTCTAGTATGCTTTAATATGTTGTTTACATCTACATACCATTACCGAACACACGTTTTTTTTAATTTTTCAGAAATAAGAACATCTCAAAATGTTATTTGTTAACCTGTCAGTTGATGGGAAAGCCACATGGAATACTAGTACCTAGAAACTGATTAGTGCATGTCATTTAGAACTCATGATTTAGTCATGGTTGTCTTACATATTTAACAATGTAGTCTAAATGTATTGTTCCCTGACTTGACTGTGGACATTGTAGGGGTTTTATCATTTAAAGCCCAAATTAACTGTTTCAATCCGCATTTGAGCCATTTCAAAATATCTCCTAATTATATAAACTTCTATTTAAAATGTTAGTGTGGTGCCTGTTGACACAAACTGACCCTTTTCCCTTAAAAATGCATTACAGATGGCAAACATGTTCGTCTTTTTGTCTTGTTAACACAATTTCACTCAGGCTGCAGACCACCCACCTATACACACACACACCAAAATAACATTACATTTTATTTCATCTCACACAAAATTCTAGACATCTATTTTTCTACAGTATGGACTACAATTCCGATTCAAAGTTTAAACCATTTGCAAATAGTACTTTAAACTAATAATGTTTTTAAACTGTATCGGTCGTGACGTCACGTCAACGTAATGATGTTAACTTGCATGAACGTCTCAATGACGTTGACCCTCCATTAAAATGGGTTAAATATCGATGTTTGCCTTAAAAAAGGTGCTTGATGCAATAAATCAGTTATTGACACTCTACAGAAATATGTGGGGTCAGTCAGATATATAGGGGGACTCGGATATTGCCTCGCCCCCTATAACTCTTACTGACCCCACATATTTCTGTAGGGGGTCAGTAACACTGATGGGGTCATTTTCGTATCGGGTACTACAGTAAGGTACCCGGGGTACATTTATGTATACAGAAAATCTTCGAGTTCCAGAACGGCCCCCAATATACAGAAACGTACCCGGACAAACAAGATCTCATTGGCGGAATTGAAACAATTTAGAACTTGATAAAACAACTACTTAAACCACTAGCGGATCCAGGGGGGGGGGGGGGGGGGGGGGAGCGCACCCGGCGCGCGCCCCCCTACTAAAAATTCCGGATCATACATGTATGTCCATTTTACTGTAGATAAAATATCAAATACGCCCTCAGTATAAAATGTTTTTTCGCTCGCTTCGCTCGCTCGACGCATCATGGCTAATGAGTGGTTTAATTAACACATTGTTAAATCCGTTTATTTGAAAACGCACTTTTTTTATTCCTACATGTATGTCCATGTTATTGTAGATAAAATATCAAACAATTTCGTTGCACGCCCTCAGTATAAAAAAAATTCTCGCTCGCTTCGCTCGCTGGACGCATAATGGCTAATGAGTGGTTTAATTAACACATTGTTAAATTCTTTTATTTGAAAACGGACTTTTGTTATTCATACGTGTATGTCCATGTTACTGTAGATAAAACATCAAACAATTTATATGGACGCCCTCAGTATAGTTTTTTTTCTCGCTCGCTCGACGCATAATGGCTAATAAGTGGTTTAATTAACACATTGTTAAATCCTTTAATTTGAAAACGGACTTTTTTACCCTATAAATGCACTACCGCAAACGTTTTATGAGGCTAGAAGACGGACCCGAAAATTGACCAAAATATTACGCCCCCACTGAGCTGAAATCCTGGATCCGCCCCTGTAAACAATATTGTTTACATAAACGATTGCGCTATTGTTCTTAAAAACATATTAGGGTGCCATAGTTTAGTAATAAAATACAGAAAACCGGAAGTTGTAAATCATCAAACTCCGCGCAAAAAAAGTAAAACAAATATGCAGCTCGTCATTCAAGAAGAGTCAAATATTTAGACCAACTGCATTCCTTTAAGGTGGAGGCAACTGTGAGCGGGCATTTAAAAAATTGAATCGTTTAAACTTTGTAAACAATCATGAATGAAATTTTCGTTTCCATGAAGTAACAGTGCGCGTTACGGCCGCGTTTTACGACATTGTATTTTGTCTCGGGTACATTTATGTATATTTGGGGGCCTTTCTGTATTTCGATGGATTTCGGGTACGTTTCTGTATACGTAAAGAAACTTAAAAAAAAACAGAAAGGAAATCACGAACGATCGACTTGTCTTCTTATTCAAACAAGCTGCACTGTCGTCACAGTCAGTCCCAGGTTCTTTTGAACTGCTGAACAATACATAGTTGAACAATTAAAGTGATGAAAACCAGAGATCTGGCTTTGTAGACAGCGGTTTGTTATATGTGACATCACGGTTAAATTTATACATTGCCATGTTGACCAGTTTTTGCATTATTTGCTTATCATATTCAAGCATTATGAAGTAAAGTTCAATATTTCCAGAATGTGTACCTTTTCTTGCAAAACCTTCTTTCATTGAACTAAAAAAGTACTTATTAGCAGTCCGCGAAATAAACACGCAGTCTGAGCCCATAACTTTTTCGTACGGACTATCAAACTGCTACAAATACATAGTCCGATCGGACCATTAGGCCAAAAAAAAAAATGGTGTGTTTCCTATTGCAAGCTCTAAAAAAATAGGGTAGGTCTTTTCTTTTTTTTTTCCTTTTTTTTTTGGAACAAGATATTGTGAGATTCTACATATATTTATCTCATAAATCCCATACAAGTTGATGATACAACTGAAATTTTCTCTGTGATGTCAGTTTACCTCAATAGATTGCGATAAATCATTGTTCAGAACAATTTTTTTTTTTTTTTTTTTAATTTTAATTTTTTTTTTAAAAATCATAAAAGGTTTTAGGGTCGGCCCCTTAAAAATAGGGTCTGTCGGGCCACTGGAAACACAGGTGTTTCTTTTTTTGGCTTAGATAAAAAGTCTTTGTGAGCTTTACGTGAGATGGAACGTCAGACTACACCGGGGAGGAGTAATAGGACTTCGATATAAATTGTTGATATTATCTATGTAGCTCGTCCTTGTGTTATTTTGATTTTCTTTTCCAACTAGTAATAACTGCTTGAGCCAAATGCGCATTCTGTCGATAATGAAACTTTAAAGGGGTAATCATTGGTATTTTCAGTGCTGTTTAAACCTTCTTTCCAAAAGGACAGGCCTAATGTCGCCCTGTACCAATCGATTAGCAGTAGCATATTGATTATACAATATATAGCGGAAATACCCATTATGGAAATACCCATTATGCGTTTCTTTGTCTTTTCAATATATATATAACTAGTTTTTCCTATGTTTTTGTAAAAAAAAAAAAAAAAAATTACATGTAAATCTACATACGCAACAACTGAAGAAAGCTGACGGTCAGTCTGCATTGTTCGAAGTTAGTTGGAAATGTTAACTTGGATTTTATATTAACACCTACTTACAGTTTAAGTTTAAAGGGACACTCAGCAATCTTGATCATTGAAAAACATGCTGCATAATGCTAATTGTTTCCTTACCTTTGAATGTTTGTTTATTTCAAGAATTGTTATCCCGGCATTGTTTCAGGTGTTACTTGATGGTGGCAGAAAACATTGATCATGGCTCCACCGAAAGATGGAGTGTTCACAACAGAATTTGCAGCAACTCTTCAGTTCTGCAGGTGAGAAGGTTCTAGGCTCCTTCTGCATATTTTTATCTAGATGTAAATGGAGAGTGAGCCTGGAATGTTTATTCGTGTTGGCGCCATATATCCTTTTTGTGTTGGTGAGCCCTAAAACCCCAATTCAACTTAATTCTAAAATTGTTAAATAAAGTATGTTGTTCTAGCGATAAACCAAAATAAATTCCAATTAGTGAATTTGTTTTTCCTGGATAAACATTCACAAGCAGATTCAAGGTGAAAATGACACTCAATAAATACCGCGAGATTGCCATGAGCCTCCTTAAAGCTTACAAATCCCTGACTGACTTAAGTTTTTACATAATGTTCAATACAAATATTAGAATAATATTCATATAAGACCAACTGTCACTTCAGTCAAATTTTAAAAAAACACGTGGCAATCTTGAAGTTTTTAATTAGTATTAAAATTAGCGTCTTCATCTTTTCGTAGCATGGTCACTAAAATTCCTTTTGTATTTGCACAGGTGTAAATCGTTTAACTGAAAAAACACCTGTCAGTATAAATAGTGTACTCTAACTACGAGTTATTGGAAGTTAGAGTATGGCAGACAGTGTATGAGACAGCTGAAATGGACATGCTACAAAAAAGAAAATTGAATAAATGCAAGTTATGTAGAAAAACTAATGAGACACAAATCAAGATTGCCGTGTATGTCTTTAAATACTGTACTATCACTTGTGATCAAAGTACATACACTGTACAGTAATTATCTCATTTAAGACCAGTTACAAATACTATTGTCAGTTTAGACCAGTAACAATTACTGTGTAGTATTTTAGACCAATACAAATTGATACTGTACAGTAATTTAGATCAATAACAATTACTGTTCAGTATTTTTAGACAAATGACAATTACGGTTCAGTATTTTTAGATCAATAACAATAAATATTCAGTATTTTAGACCAATAAAAATGTATACTTTACAGTATTTAAGAAAAATTACGAACACTGTTCTGTTCTTTTAGACCAGTTATAATAACTGCAGTATTTTAGACCAATTATAATAACTGTACAGTATTTAGACCAATAATAATTACTTTAGACCAATAATAATTACTGTACATTATTTAGACCAATAAATGCCCCGTGTGGTTCCGGGGGCCCCGTTTGGTTACGGGGCAAATAATAGGGCCACTGCAGATTCCGTTGGAGGGGAAGGCAGAGGGGTAGAACCCCCCCCCCCCCCCCCCCCACCACAATTCATGTTCATTTTATCATGTTTTGTTTATGCTCATTAAAGATTTTCATCATGACCCCTGCATTGTTTCAGTTGCCATCTCGCTCATATCACTAGAGCAGTGGCAGAAAAACTATAACGTGGCTCTAGCGTAAATGGGATGTCTACAATAGAATTTGCAGCAACTCTGCAGTTCAGGGTGAGAAGGTTCTAGGCCCGTTCTCCATATATGTACATGGAGGATGAGCCTGGCATGTTCATTCCTGTTAGGCGCCATATAACCTTTCATGTGTTGGTGCGCTTAAAACCCCAATGCAATTCAATTAGACCAATAATAATTACTGTAGAGTATTTAGACCAATAATAATTCCTGTAGACCAATAATAATTACTGTACAGTATTCAGACCAATAATAATTTCTGTACAGTATTTAGACCAATAATAATTATTGTACAGTATTTAGACCAATAATAACTACAGTAGACTAGTAATAATTACAGTACAGTATTTAGACCAATAATAATTACAGTAGACCAATAATAATTACTGTACATTATTTAGACCAATAATCATTACTTTACAGTATTTAGACCAATAATAATTACTGTACAGTATTTAGACCAATAATAATTACTGTACAGTATTATGTATTAAGACCAAAAACAATAACTTCAGTATGTTAGACCAATTACAATAAATGTGCAGTATTTTAGAATAATAATAATTACTGTTCATTATGTTAGACCAATAATAATTACTGTGCAGTATTTAGACCAAAGACCATAACTGTACAGTATTTTAGACCAATAACAATTACTTTCAATATTTTAGACCAATACATATTGATAATGCACAGTATTTTAGACCAATAAATATTACTGTTCAATAACAATTTATACTGTACAGTATTTAAAGCATTACAAACACTGCTCTGTCTTTTTAGACCAGTATATTGTTCAGTCAGTTAATGTCACTTACAGCTGTACAGTCACTTAAGACCAGTTATTACTTTACAATGACTTTAGACCAATTACAAATCCTGTACAGTGACGGCCTTCTCCAGTATCCATGTTGTTATCACTAATGTAGTTAAACTAGCTCTCCGATATTCTGTATGTGTGTCAGTTAGTCATTCTGTATTATTAACCCCAAATATGATTACGCTCTTTATCTGTTCTCGTTTTCATACATAATTATTTATATCGACTTATTGTTGGCACGAAATAAATATTATCTGAAATTATAGTTTTTAGCTCTACTGGCCGAAGGCCAGCAGAGCTTATGGGATGGCGAGTTGTCCGTCGTCCGTCCGTCGTCCGTCGTCCGTCCGTTGTTAACTTTTGTCTTGTGACAACTCTATGGCCTTCATTTTTCATCCGATCTTTACCAAACATTAACAGGTTGTTAATATCAATGAAAGCTCGGACAAGTTCGAAAACCAGCCAGATCGGAATAATTTCACCGGAGTTATGGCCCTTGTTTTGCTGAAAATGCCATATTAAGCCTTGTGAACACTCTAGCATCTTCATTTATTATTTGATCTTTACCAAACTTGCACAGATTGTTAATATCAATAAAAGCTCGGACAAGTTCGAAAACCAGCCAAATCGGATCAGTAACACCGGAGTTATGGCCCTTGTTTTTTCTGAAAATTGCTATTTTCTGTCTTGTGAACGCTCTAGCACCTTCATTTATTATTTGATTGTTACCAAACTTGCACAGATTGTTAATACCAATTATAGCTTGGACAAGTTCGAAAATCAGCTGAATTTAGTCAGTAACACTAGAGTTGTGGCCCTTGTTTTTTCTGAAAAATGTTATTTTCTGCCTTGTGAACACTCTAGCACCTTCATTTATTATTTGATCTTTACCAAACTTGCACAGATTGTTAATATCAATGAAAGCTCGAACAAGTTTGAAAACCAGCTAAATCTGATATGTAACACCGGAGTTATGGCCCTTGTTTTTTCTGAAAAATGCTATGTTCTGCCTTGTGAACACTCTAGGGCCTTCAATATTAATCGGATCTTTACTTAACTTTGCCAGTGTCTTTATGTCAATGAAAGCTCGAACAAGTTCGAAAACCGGCAAGAACGAAACAATTTCAACGGAGTTATTGCC
Organism: Cyrtodaria siliqua; assembly: GCA_037043455.1. NCBI lineage: Eukaryota > Metazoa > Mollusca > Bivalvia > Adapedonta > Hiatellidae > Cyrtodaria > Cyrtodaria siliqua. The sequence goes on along the minus strand of JAWPHD010005741.1, from coordinate 62,220 downwards.
CTTGTTTTGCTGAAAAGTGCCATATTAAGCCTTGTGAACACTCTAGCACCTTCATTTATTATTTGATCTTTACCAAATTTGCACAGATTGTTAATGTCAATGAAAGCTCGGACAAGTTCGAAAAACATTTATATCGGACCAGTAACAGCGGAGTTATGACCCTTGATTTAGTTCAAAATGCTATATTTTGCCTTGTTAAGACGATAGGGGCTTCATTGTTCATCCGATCTTTACTAAACTTTACCAGATTGTAAATATCAATGACAGCTCGGCAAGTTAGAAAACCAGCCATATCGGAGCAGTATCAGCTGAGTTATGGCCCTTGATTTAGTTACAAATGCTATATTTTGCCTCGTTAAAACGATAGGCCCTTCATTTTCCATCCGATCTTTACCAAATGTTACCAGATTGTTAATATCAATGAAAGCTCGAATAAGTCCGAAAACCAACAATATCGGACCAGTAACAACGGAGTTGTGGCCCTTGATTTAGTTAAAAATGCTATGTTTTACCTTGTTAAGACGATAGGGCCTTCGATCATTTTTATCCGATCTTTACCAAACTGTACCAGATTGTTAATATCAATGAAAGCTCAGACAAGTTTGAAAAACAGCCATATTGGACCAGTAACAACAGAGTTATGGCCCTTGATTTCGTTAAAAATGCTGTATTTTGCCTCGTTAATACAATAGGGCCTTCATTTTTCATCCGATCTTTACTAAACTTTACCAGATTTTTTAGTTATGGCCCTTGATTTAGTTTTTAGTTATGGCCCCTGATTTAGTTAAAAATGCTGTATTTTGCCTTGTTAAGACGATAGGGCCTTCATTTTTCATGCGATCTTTACCAAAATTTACGAGATTGTTATCAAATCAAGCTCGGTCAAATTAGAAAAACAGCCAGATCGGACCAGTAACAGTGGAGTTGTTGTTCATTATTTAATTAAAGATGTTATATTTTGCCTCATTAATGTGATAGGGCCTTCATTTTTCATCTGATTTTTACCAAACTTTAGCAGATTACTAATATTAATGAAAAATCAGTCAAGTTCGAAAACCGGCCGAATTGGATTGGAGTTATGGCCCTTGATTAAGTTAAAAATGCAATATTTAGTTTTACATTAAACTGTACCAAACTTTGCTCGATCGTTGACGTCAATGACAGCTGGAATAAGGTGAAACAATTCTTAATATACAATATTTAATACATGCAGTACATCAGTGCATGGTGTTTGTAATGGCTGCCATTCCTAAATGACATTAAATGTTTTCTTTATCTAGATGTTGTGTATAGGTAATGCTGATGATTATAAATTAGTTCGAACAATGATTTAAGAAGTAGTGATTGGCGCTTACTCAAATCTGGCACTATAATCTTGTTTGACACTGTCACAAAATGTCACGGGTAGAGCGTACTGGTCGTATATAGCTCTTGTATCGGTTACACCCAAAATCTATTGTTCGAGTTGAAACAATTTCACCATATTCATGATCTATTCATGTAACACGTAAAAGCGTGCACATTTTAAGTGGCCGCCAGAGAGGCCGTGTCATAAGTTTAGTTTTGTGCTAATGCATGTAAACGTATAGGTAAATTTTCCTTAAACGGCAAAATTGTATAAGGGGCCTCTCGTGTTGATTCAATACTGTAGATTTAGCCACGTTTGTCACGGACTGAACGGGGGAAATAATGATTTGGGCGTAATGTTTGCTATAAATGCCATTGTCTTCTAGCTATCGCCGGGATAATCGATAGTACTTTGTTGGAACAGAGATTGGACGGCAAATTTCACAGGCAACATGTGGTTAGTAGTTTTATTAAACTTTTATCGTATATTTGTATTCAGTGGGCGGCGCCATCTTGTTTGGCGGTTACGACATCCGGTTAGCATTGATGTTTCTCAAACATAACTTTAGACTAGCATATGATTTGAAGTGACTTTATTAGATGTAATTATTGTAATTGATCATTGATTGTAAAACAATATTAATTTGATAACAGTGGATAATAGGTGCATTAGTTAACGTTGGCGTATAACTCGGTGATTGTAATACACGATTGTTAACATTAGTTAACAATGAGATGAGTGACAAGAATAAATGCGTGCATGCATAACTCAGTGAGTGTAATATATGAGTAATTTGATCATGTTTATATTACATGTATTAGGGGCATTGATTAACAGCGACGTACATAGCGTATACATGGCGTTGTAGAATATGTATACATTGCTACTCATCATTCGTACATATATTGATTGAATAATGATTTGTTTGGGTAATGATAATTATGCAAGATTGGTATGTTTGTCAACCGACATCTAAAACGTATGTATAATTACAGCCTAAGCCATCCAGGATATAAGCCATCCAGGGTTGGAGTAAGCCATCTAGGTTTGGATATCCAGGAGTGGAGCTAAGCTTCCACGAATAACGTTACAAGCGGTGGAGACGGTCCCCGTACCTGCGCAGCCAGGTTTTACTAACGACAACCCCCGGGACACAAGGTGGGCCCGTTACCAGTCCTCACTGGAGGAATATCATTCACAATCTCAGTGGAGATTAACTATCATTGCATCGCGTCATCAACCCTTACAGAAGGCATTTGATGACAATCATCCATTGAATTCGCGCATCGTCATCTTCATGAGCTCTCGCGCATCACAGTTATCGCGCTAGATCAACATTGTTATAGCTTTAACAACACTTCAGTGTCTTAGACATTCAGTATTTATAACAATACTAAGAACGTCTTAAACGTTCAGGAGAACATTCTTTTCATAGTTCATTTGTGTATTCGCTTGTTTTTTTAGATAATTGTATATATATTAAACATATTTTAAAAGTTGCATTAAACTTATGTAAATGCATTCACCGTCATTGATTCTTTCCTGAGTTAGCCCAACCACTAAGGTCATCCTGTGACAACTGGTTTTCAGAGTAGTGGGATTTTGGGCGACTACGGAGGGAAAGAATCAATAAGTGATCTTTATTATGATATACTAAATCTCTACTTATTATTTTAGAATTGTGTACCACCCTCTGATCCATCAAGGCGACTGTCGACGATCACGGCCACAGCTTGGAAGACAAGTCAAGACACGACAAGGGTAGGGTGAGTCCAAACTGTTGTTTTGTCCGTTCTTTCCTTGGCGCGAGGTCGCAGTGGTCTACACGAGTGGGTCTGAGGCACTTTTGCTCAATAATTTGGGTGTTTGTTTTACCTCCCTTGATATACACATAGTATCCAATTAGGTTGGCGAACAAGACGTTCTACTCATGTTGTGACACTCGAGTATACTTTTATTAATGGGAGAAGTAAATATACATGTACATGTTATGCACATTTCTATGATGGTTTAAGGTTTATGTCCAATATCAAATATAGATATTTTATGTAGTGTATATGTTTTGTGGAAGCTAGATACTATCTATACATAACCGTTAGTAGTTAGCGCTAGTACAAATGTGTATGTAACTTGTCCTATGATGATGCCCAGGTATTTACTGAGGACACAGTGACTTACCATTAGTAGTTAGGTGAGTAGAATTATTAGTGACGTGTGTATTGTAATTATTGTAGTTAGTAGTCCACAATGTCCATAGACATGACGTCCATAAAGGATCTTACGGAAATGGGAAAGGAGTTAGGGTATGCTGGAGAGGAGCTTAGAACCTTTGTTAAAGACGAACAGGCTAGGGAAAGGGAATTTAGACTTAAGGAAAGAGAATTAGCAAAGCAGGAAAGAGATGAAGAAGGTAGACTAGTTAAAGATAAGCTAGAATTAGAAAGTCGATTAGCTAAGGAGAAGATAGAATTAGAAGGTATGTTAGCTAAAGAGAAGCTAGATGCTGATAAAGAGAAGCTAGAATTAGAAAGTAGATTAGCTAAAGAGAAGCTAGATGCTGATAAAGAGAAGTTAGAATTAGAAGGTAGGTTAGCTAAAGAGACGCGAGATGATGAAAGTAGAATAGTAAGGGAGAAGCAAGAGTTAGAACATGAGAGGTTCGAAACAGATGGTAGACTAGCTAAGGCTAAGATGATAATGGAAAGGGAGCAAAAAGAGTTTGATCATAAGTTAGCTTTAGAGTTGGAAGCAGCTAAGACACATAGTAAGGAAAGTAAAACTGAAGGGAAAGATAGTTATTCTGGGAAGTTAAAAGGTTCGAAGTTACCATACTTTGATGCTGACAAAGATAACATGGACAGTTATTTGTTACGGTTCGAGCGTTATGCTGAGTTACAGGAATGGACCAAAGATAAGTGGGCAGTTCATTTAAGTGCGTTATTGAGAGGCAAGGCCTTAGATGTATTTTCTAGATTACCTAGTTTAGATGCTCTTGACTATGACAAGTTAAAGGATGCTCTTTTAAAGAGATTTGAGCTAACTGAAGAAGGTTTTAGAAAGCGATTTAGAGCTTGTCTGCCTGAGAAAGGCGAGTCATTTATTCAGTTTATTAGTCGGTCTAGAAATTACTTAGATAGGTGGTTGGAGTTAGGGAAGGTAGCGCAGACTTATCAGGGCCTCATAGATTTCTTGTTGCGGGACCAGCTATTCAATGTTTGTAGTAGAGATCTGTTCTTATTTCTGAAAGAAAGAAAATTAGCTAGTGTAGGAGAAATGGCAACACAAGCAGATCAGTTTGCCGAGGCTAGAGGTGGAGCTCATAATGTAGTGTCGAAAGACAGAACTTTTAGAGATAGGCAAGGGGACGATCATAAACAGAAAGGCCAGAGTGGAAACTATAGAGGTGGAGGTAGTTCGATGGGTGCTCGAGGAGGTAGCAATAGTGGTAACATAGGTAGACCTTTTATTCGTTGTCGTCACTGTAATGGGAATCATGCTTCACATGAGTGTAGGAAAGCGGTGAAAGTGTCCGCTGTCGTAGACAGCTTTAGTGACAATAGTAGAGTGGACAACAATGTAGGGAATCAGAACCAAGGTTTTAACAACCCATGGAATTTCGGTAGAGGTAGAGGTGGTCAAAACCGAGGTAGAGGTAGAGGCAGAGGTAGTAATAGTCCGGTTATTAAAACCGAGAGTAGTAGCTGTTGTGTTAAATCGGATGGTGTAATGGCGAAGATCGGAACATGTCTCTTTCCGTATGCAAATCTTCCAACGGCAGATGGTAGAGTGAATGGCACGGACGTAATTGTAATGAGGGATACAGGTTGTACAGGTGTGGTAGTTAGGCGTAGTTTAGTTACGGATGACCAGTTGGTAGGTAAACAGTCACCGTGTATGTTGTTAAATAAGTCGGTAGAGCACGTGCCAATAGCGAGAATAGATGTAGATACACCTTTCTTTAAAGGGACTACAGAGGCACTATGTATGGATGACCCGATGTATGATTTAACGATAGGGAACATAGATGGTTCAGCACTTCCGGTAATGTCCGATTTTAGAAGTAGCATAAGTAATGCCGTAGAGACTAGAGCGCAGGTTCAGAAGCAAGCTCAGGCTTATAGAAAATTAAAGGTTCCTGCAGCCGTAGGTGACATATCTAAAGCGGAGTTTATAGAAGCACAAACTCAAGACGAGTCATTAGGTCCTTGTAAGGTGAAGGCCAAGGATGGTGTAGTGAAGAAGTGTAAAGGGTCCGGTAGTTGTAAGTTTGTACATAAGAATAGGTTATTGTACAGAGAATTTGAAGATAGTGGTAGTAGACAGTTTCACCAATTAGTGGTACCTACCCAGTATAGAACGACAGTGCTTAAGGTAGCTCATGAGTCGATTATGGGAGGTCATTTAGGCGTAAAGAAAACGTCAGATAGAGTATTGGCAGAATTTTATTGGCCAGGTGTTAGTGGAGATGTAACTAGGTATTGTAGGTCCTGCGATGTATGCCAAAGGACAGTACCAAAAGGTCGAGTGACCAAAGTACATTTAGGTCAGATGCCACTAATAGATACACCATTTAAGCGGGTAGCCGTAGACATAGTTGGACCAATTTTTCCAGTGTCGGATAGGAAAAATAGGTACATTTTAACCATGGTAGACTATGCAACTAGGTATCCGGAGGCAGTCGCATTGCCCTCAATTGAAACTGAGAGAGTAGCTGAGGCATTAGTTGATATGTTCAGTAGGCTAGGTGTACCAGAGGAAATGCTGACTGATTGTGGGTCACAGTTTACGTCAGAACTTATGGCTGAAGTAAGCAGGTTATTGTCTTTGCGTCAAATCATGACAACACCATATCACCCTATGTGTAACGGGTTAGTCGAACGATTTAACGGGACGTTAAAGCAAATGTTACGGCGTATGTGTACCGAGAGACCGAAAGATTGGGACAAGTATCTCAATGCTTTATTGTTTGCATTTAGAGAGGTTCCACAAGAGAGTTTAGGATTTTCCCCATTTGAGTTATTGTACGGTAGGTCAGTTAGAGGCCCCATGAGGATTCTTAGAGAGATGTGGGCAGGTGAAGTAGATAGTGATGAGGTTAAGACTACATATCAGTATGTTTTAGATCTGAAGGAGAAACTAGAGGAGACTTGTAAGATAGCTCAAAGTCAGTTAGTTAAGGCAAGTACCAAGTACAAACGGTACTATGACCAGAAAGCTAGAGCTAGGAAGTTTAAGATAGATGACCAAGTGTTACTGTTACTCCCGACCGACAATAACAAGTTGTTATTACAATGGAAAGGTCCGTTTTACGTTAGAGGGATAGTGAACACTATGGATTACCGTATCGAGATAAACGGAAAGTTAAAGACCTTTCATGCGAATATGCTGAAAGAGTATATCAGTAGAACCGATAATGTGCAACAAGGGGTGTTAACCGTAGTTAATGTTGCAGTTATTGAGGATAGTGAGGAAGACAGTAGTGAGGACACTAGTCCCATGTACTTTCCCACTAGTGTAGGTAGGGAAAGAGCAGCCGATGTAGACATATCGGGCATGCTTAGTGTAGAGCAGCAACGAGAGATGGGTAGTTTACTCTCGGAGTTCAGTGATGTCTTGTCCGAAAACCCGGGGCAGACAGATGGAGTGCAACATGATATTGTACTCACATCAGGGGAACCAATAAGAATTAAGGGGTATCCCATTCCATTTCACTCCCGATCAATTGTTGATGAGGAGGTGAAAGATATGTTGAAATTGGGTGTCATCGAACCTTCAAACGCCCCATTTTCATCCCCAGTCGTACTTATTAAGAAGAAAGATGGGTCAATTCGATTCTGTATCGATTTTAGGCAGCTCAATAAACGTACCATCTTTGATGCAGAGCCAATGCCTAATATTGAGGAGGTATTCTCTAAACTTGCGGGATATTCATATTTCTCCAAGTTAGACCTCAGTAAAGGTTATTGGCAAGTCCCACTTACAGACCGAGCTAAAGAGATGACCTCCTTCGAAACTTCGCAAGGACTTTTTAAGTTCAAGGTCATGCCCTTTGGTCTCGTAAACGCCCCAGCAACATTCTGTAGGTTAATGAGGAAAGTCCTGAAGGATTTGTCCAACACAGACAGTTTTGTAGATGACATCCTGGTGTTTACAACAACATTTGAAGACCACATTAAGGCTCTACGTAATCTGTTGGAACGGCTACGCCGGTTTAAACTGACTGCAAAACCTAGCAAGTGTCACATAGGTTACGCAGATATAGATTGTCTGGGTCATGTTGTCGGGAGGGACCAGAAATTGAAACCCAACCCCGACAAGGTTAAGGCAATTCAGGAAGCACCAAGACCCGAGACAAAGAAACAAGTTAGGTCGTTTTTAGGGTTGGCGGGTTTTTACCGGAAGTTTATTCCAAACTTTTCGGCTATAGCTGCACCTTTGTCAGACTTGACAAAGAAAGGTCAACCCAATAGGATAACTTGGGGGGAAAGCCAGGAGCGAGCTTTTGTCTCTTTAAAGGGGAGTCTGGTCAAAACCCCAATACTAAAATTACCTGAACTTGACCAGGAGTTTATACTCAGAACGGATGCCTCCGATATCGGGGTGGGTGCAGTCCTACTGCAAGAGCAAGATGGGTGTAGTCTCCCCGTGGCTTACGCAAGTCGGAAACTATTGCCCCGGGAATGTAACTACTCTGTTATCGAAAGGGAGTGTCTTGCAGTAGTGTGGGGTGTCAGTAAATTCCACCGATATGTTTTTGGTAAGGAATTTGTCTTGGAGACTGACCACCAACCGTTAGCTTATATGAATAAAGCTAAGGTAGCTAACAGTAGGTTAATGAGGTGGGCACTCACTCTGCAGCCTTACCGGATGAAAATTAAAGCAATCCGTGGAAAGGACAATATTGGGGCAGACTATTTAAGTCGCCGCACATAATGACCGGTTTAATACAATAGTGTATTGCAGTGTATTGTACAATAGTAGTATATGTTACGACAGGGTAGTGTACAATTGTAGAATAGTGTTGAAATTGTAGTTACATATTATAGTTAGGTTATAACTGCAGTGGTAATAGTTAACATACTCAAGCGATTGAGCGATCAGCTTGTACGTTTTGTCGCTCATTTGCTCAGAAGAATTAATAGTTTCTTAACGTGTAAATATTAATTATCATTTTGTTGAATTTTAAAAGTGTAGCACTTTCTTTAAGTGGGGAGATGTTGTCACAAAATGTCACGGGTAGAGCGTACTGGTCGTATATAGCTCTTGTATCGGTTACACCCAAAATCTATTGTTCGAGTTGAAACAATTTCACCATATTCATGATCTATTCATGTAACACGTAAAAGCGTGCACATTTTAAGTGGCCGCCAGAGAGGCCGTGTCATAAGTTTAGTTTTGTGCTAATGCATGTAAACGTATAGGTAAATTTTCCTTAAACGGCAAAATTGTATAAGGGGCCTCTCGTGTTGATTCAATACTGTAGATTTAGCCACGTTTGTCACGGACTGAACGGGGGAAATAATGATTTGGGCGTAATGTTTGCTATAAATGCCATTGTCTTCTAGCTATCGCCGGGATAATCGATAGTACTTTGTTGGAACAGAGATTGGACGGCAAATTTCACAGGCAACATGTGGTTAGTAGTTTTATTAAACTTTTATCGTATATTTGTATTCAGTGGGCGGCGCCATCTTGTTTGGCGGTTACGACATCCGGTTAGCATTGATGTTTCTCAAACATAACTTTAGACTAGCATATGATTTGAAGTGACTTTATTAGATGTAATTATTGTAATTGATCATTGATTGTAAAACAATATTAATTTGATAACAGTGGATAATAGGTGCATTAGTTAACGTTGGCGTATAACTCGGTGATTGTAATACACGATTGTTAACATTAGTTAACAATGAGATGAGTGACAAGAATAAATGCGTGCATGCATAACTCAGTGAGTGTAATATATGAGTAATTTGATCATGTTTATATTACATGTATTAGGGGCATTGATTAACAGCGACGTACATAGCGTATACATGGCGTTGTAGAATATGTATACATTGCTACTCATCATTCGTACATATATTGATTGAATAATGATTTGTTTGGGTAATGATAATTATGCAAGATTGGTATGTTTGTCAACCGACATCTAAAACGTATGTATAATTACAGCCTAAGCCATCCAGGATATAAGCCATCCAGGGTTGGAGTAAGCCATCTAGGTTTGGATATCCAGGAGTGGAGCTAAGCTTCCACGAATAACGTTACAAGCGGTGGAGACGGTCCCCGTACCTGCGCAGCCAGGTTTTACTAACGACAACCCCCGGGACACAAGGTGGGCCCGTTACCAGTCCTCACTGGAGGAATATCATTCACAATCTCAGTGGAGATTAACTATCATTGCATCGCGTCATCAACCCTTACAGAAGGCATTTGATGACAATCATCCATTGAATTCGCGCATCGTCATCTTCATGAGCTCTCGCGCATCACAGTTATCGCGCTAGATCAACATTGTTATAGCTTTAACAACACTTCAGTGTCTTAGACATTCAGTATTTATAACAATACTAAGAACGTCTTAAACGTTCAGGAGAACATTCTTTTCATAGTTCATTTGTGTATTCGCTTGTTTTTTTAGATAATTGTATATATATTAAACATATTTTAAAAGTTGCATTAAACTTATGTAAATGCATTCACCGTCATTGATTCTTTCCTGAGTTAGCCCAACCACTAAGGTCATCCTGTGACAGACACAAGGTAAAACTTCCAAATCTCATTCTTCAGTTTCTCTTCTTATATTTAAGGCAGAAAGAATATAATATCACTACACACAGGATATAATTCTCTTTAATTTGAGACTACTCACAGACTGCTGTGGAAAATGGTGCAGGTTCAGATTTGAGCAAAACTACAAAAAAAAAACAATCAGGAAAGCAACAAAATCTTATTTACAGATCAAATAATCAGGAAATCAACAAAATCATGTTTACAAATTAAAAATTGTCACCTTCGCAATGTAAAATCGTATTTGTCAACAAGGGACACTTTTTTGCTACAGTAAAGTGAATTCCGATCAGATCAACGGTCCCTGGTCTTGGTAAGGTTTTGGAGGCAGAAAATATAACAGAATAGAATAGAACGCGCATGCGTAGTACTATATGTCGGCCATATGCAATCCAGTAAGTATAGAACAGAATATCAACGGGGAAAAGAAGGCATTTTCTAACAGTTTATGTTGGCTTGTATGCCCAAAATATATTCATACATACATTTTATTTTATTGCATTGTTTCTTCTACATACCTGATGCAAGATCTTTGTAAATAACATACAAAAACAGCACAAAATTCATGTGAAAAGACGATCATTTCTTGTTCGTTATTTATTATTATCTCGTACATCCAGCATGTTTTATGAATCCATGACACTTGATTTCAAAATTCTACATTCTTGGAAGTAATTATTGAAGGACATTGACCTGTGCGGCAAGATTTGAAAAGGGTATTATATCTCTGACAGAGTCTTCCCCATCAACAGACATTACTAGTATAAAGCAGCTATGAAGCTATTTCTGCATAAACAACCAACGTAACTCAGTCGACTAAACCATAAATGTCATGCATACATGCATGAAACTCACCAAAGGGAAGAATCGATCTAGGCAATTTGTTTATGAATGACCATGTTTTTAGAAGACGGTTTTCTTGAATGTGTACCTTTCAAAATAAAACATACTGTGTCGGTCCATATTTCAATTATTTGTAAACTTCCCCGTATTTACCTAAGAACTATACTGGTATGCAAGTAGTAGCAAAAATAGTGTTTATTGTACTGTTTGTTGTTATTTGATATTATTTAAACAAAAACAACTTGCAGAGTAAAGTTAAGTTCACTTCATTGTTAAAAATGACAACATCCGATTACAAGCTCGCGCACGCGCTGTTAATAGGGGCCCTCAAAAGGGTAACCAATAACCGTTGATTGACAGCAGTACAGAAGTAGTAGCCGAATTGCTAAAAAAACGGATACATTTATGGTCATTATCCCTACTGGATGCCCCATTCAGTAAGAAAGACAACTCTTCTCATTTATGACCTAAATATATTAACAAGAGATGTCTCCATTACGTCAGGGATTACGTCAATTGGAAATGTCTGCTACTGCAGTATAATCAGATTTGACCGATCAATATTTTACTGCAGTATTGTATTTTTCCAATATTGTTTATGCCTACATGTTATATAAACAGGGTTATATATATATAAATTAACGTTTTAATTTATTATCGTCTGCTGGTGTTGTCATGGGGAAGCATTGTTTAAATATTGGAGAGCAATTAAAAACACATAACTGCGCATGCATGGTTAGCGCGCGACTTCCTCACGCGCAATGAGTGCTGAGAAGAAAATCATTTATTTTTCGGTACATATTTACTTTTTCGTATACAACGATTCTTCTGATGATGAAAAATGTATCTTTTTATTAAATGCAATTAATATTTTCTATTGAAGAGCTACGAACGTCGTTTGTTTACGGAAATTCGGATATTACTGCTGTTCGGCTACTACTTGCATACCAGTAATGTATGTATTTGTAAAAAAATAAAAATCATAGTTACGTATATTGTGCAGTTTGCTTTTAATAATGTTTTTGTACATGTCTTTCCAAAGAAAAGTGGAGAGACATAAAAAAAGAAGTCAATGTTCGTTCGTCTGTTATTGTTCGTTCGTCAATCACATTTATTGCGGCAGTAACTAGTCATTATATCCCAGCAAACAAAGTTTAAGAAGTTATGTAGGAGTCGGTTGGTCGTTCGGTCGGTCACTTCAACAAGTTATTCACACTATTCTCCATAACCTTTTCATGGATTTTCACCAATCCTTGTGAGAAGCATTAGTATGAAGTGCAGCTGTGCATGTGATAGTCTTGTTCTTGTTTAATAATTCGAAGCTCAACTTTTTTCAAGGAAAAAAAACAAACTATTGCCATCACTTGATCGTCGTCTAGGTTAATTTTGATTGTTTTTATGGTGCTTGTATGTCATTTTCAATAAGATTATATAATTATGACGGTCGACTATTTTGTGGTGGAGGCAGACTACCAATTTCTCCTGGGTTAAGAACCAGTACTGTAGACACCTCGCCATCTGTAGGAATCTACACTTGCGCGTTTGGGTTAAAGTTTGTATGTCAGCTTATCTAACTACATGATGGATTGAAACTTAACAATCATATGTATTCGGCATCATAAGATGACATCATCATACTTCCAGATTGTGTAACTTGTGCTTTCACTTTAACAAAATTATGGGCCCCTTTTCAATTCTTTGAAAACAGCATGTATACATTCTCTTGTAGCATTTCAATACCCTTGCTTAAAAGAATGCATGTTCCCCTTTCTGTTTCAAGTTTTTTTGCTAAATATTAAAACAAACATGAATTTGGATTTTAGCTCACCTGAGCCAAGCCCAAGAAAAAAATAGTAGTGTTTCAGGTTTCCTGCTCCAAAAAAATGGTGTAGGTAGTACGATAGATATATATATATATATATATCTTTTTTAGAAATTACATTCACACAACATAATTCTAAACTCTGATTTTTGAGGGCCTCAAGTATGTATCTATGAATATATATTATTTAAAATTGCTCAAAAATGGACTTTGAACTCATCACCTGAAGATGTGTTGCTAGCAAAAATACATAGAAAACCAGTCACAGTAATATTGTAAACTTTATATGAAAGATGAACCTCCCCGATAATAATGGCCACCAGTTTGTCGGTAGCAATATCATCATTGCGGCACAACAGATCGCGATTTTTATATAGTAATTGCACCGTCTGGATTCCGTCATTCCGCAGTTTGTGTCCGGACTGTACTTTCAAAACCCCTGCATGGATTTTTGATTAACTTGGCATAAGTGATCACCATAACAAGACGATGTGTCGCGCGCAAAACCCTCAAAGGTCAAGGTCACACTTGCAGTTCATAGGTCAAAAACAGGTACGCATTTTCGTGTCCGCACAATAACGTCACAACCCCTGCAGGGATTTTTAAATTACTTGGCACAAGTCATCACCATAACAAGACGATGTGTTGCACGCAAAACCCAGGTCTGTACCTCAAAGGTCAAGGTCAGACTTTCAGTTCATAGGTCAAAAACAGGTACGCAATTTTGTGTCCGGACCGTAATGTCACAACCCCTTCAGGGATTTTTAAATAACTTCGCACAAGTGATCACCTTAACATGACGATGTGTCGCGTGCAAAACCCAGGTCGTCAAGGTCACACTTGGAGGTCAAAAGTCAAATTGTGACTTGGCACAAGTGCTCACCACAACAAGATGATGTGTTGCGCACAAAATCCAGGTCCGTGGCTCCAAGGTCAAGGTTACACTTAGCGGTCAAAGGTCAAATCGTGTCCGGTCAATAACTTGCATGCCTGGATGGATTTTCAATTAACTTGGCACAAGTGCTCACCACAACCAGCGACGTGTCATGCACACAATTCAGGTCCATGGCTGCAAGGTCTTACTTAGAGGTCAAAGGACACTTCGGGGGCTTGCAGTGATATTTCTTGTTTATCTTTTCTTTTTTTCTTTTTTTTTGAAATAGAAAACAAGAAAGGTTAGGGTCGGGACAAACTACAGGGTCGGTCGGGAACCTGAAACATGAAAAGAATTTATTTTTTTCTTGGCCTGAGCTATTGTGACTGTTTTTGTCCGTCCTAGCTCTTGGTTAAACAACTTCTCCTTTGACATTTCTGACTAAATTTCACATCGCCGATACCTAGGTCAAATTATTTCAAAATTTTACAAATTAGGTCAGTGCGACATCCACTATGGCCGCCATTACCAAATACGGTAACTTTAAAAAAATCTTCGCAAGAACTGCTGAACAGATTTGACTACAAAAGTTTTACAGTCAAAGATAAGTTCACAAATGGCTGTGCCTCGGGTTTCCAGTTTGTTACATTGGATATTTTACATAGACTTATGTAGGGCATTTGTAAACAACATTTGACATGGACGATATTGAGGTCAGTGCCTTCCAAAATTGTACAAGTTATGTCGATGCGACATACTAGATGGTCGCCGTTACCATATATGGTCAGAACCTTAAAAAAAATTCTTAACAAGAACTGCTAAACAGATTTTGACAGTTTTTGATGATAAATAATTACCAGCTCCTACACTACCAAAGTTGTACAAAGTTCCTAGGGTCAAAAATGGCTGTGCCCCGGGGATCTAAAGTTTGTATATGGAGATTTTACGTTTTACATACCCTTATATAGGGCATTTGTAAATGACATCTGCTCAGAAACTGATGAGAGGATGACCTTTATTGATTTTGAGGTCACTAGGTCAGAGGTCAAGGTCACAGTGACATGATAATGAAAAACGTATTTTGCTCCATAACTCCCACTGAAGACAATTTTATGAAACTTCATAGGTGAACTGCACGTGGTGAGAGGATGACCCCTATTGATTTTGAGATCAGGTCAAAGGTCATTATGATCCAAAACCTTGTCCACACTATAACTCCTCTCCCCATTCGGTAAATCTCATGAAACTTTATAGTTGAACTGCTTGTGGTTAGAGAATGAATCCTATTGATTTTGAGGTCAGTAGGTCAAAGATCACGGTCCCCAGGATCCGTTTATGAAAAACATTGTCCACACCATAACTCCTCTCCCCATGAGGCAAATCTCAGGAAACTTCATAGGTGAACTGCCTGTGGTGAGAGGACAAACCCTATTTATTTTGAGGTCAGTAGATCAAAGGTCAAGGTCACCAATGTCCGATAATGAAAAACCTTGTCTGCTCCATAACTCCTCTTGCCCTGAAGCAAAGCTCATGAAACTTCATAGGTGAACTGCCTGTGGTGAGAGGATGACTTCTATTGATTTTGAGTTCTGTTGATCAAGGTCATCGGCACCCGATAATAAATCTTGTCCGCTCCATAACTCCTCCCTCTGAAGGAAATCTCATGAAACTTTATAGGTGGACTGTCTGTGATGAAAAGATGGCCCCTATTGGTTTTGAGGTCAGTAGGTCAAAGGTCAAGGCAACCATTACCTGATCATGAAAATCCCATTCCACTCAATCTTTACTCAAACAGTAGTGGGGAGCGGGGGGGGAATGGGGGGAGACTAGTAGAGGGTGTATATTTGTCGCCCTTCCTTAAAAGGCGACAGCTTTAGTTGATCGAGCATTTGCACTGCTTATTTACCTCTTGTGTTTTCTTTTCAGATCATGCCGCGTCTTAGAAAATAATCTGCTGCTCAGCAGTCGAAGAGACATAGAGAGGCAATGAGGGACAAGAGAAAGGATGAGGTAAGTATAGAACTAGGTGAGTATAAGACTGAGGATCCTGGCCTCGTTAAAAACAGGTCCAGACCCAAGACTGAGGATCCTGGCCTCGACAAAAACAGGTCAAAAGACTTATATAGAGATTGCAAAAGAAATTGTATTGAAGATTGCATAGAGAGATTTACATTGAAAGATTGTATAGATAATACCTGCACAGGCTCTTGCATTAAGAATACCAATGAATATGTTTCATGTGATGCTGGTGATAATGTACAACAGTCCAGACCTGATGAAGTTTTCCAAAATACATTCTCGAGACATTTTGAAACCACTTTGCAGCAAGATATGATAAATGAATTGTTAGTTTCAACTTGCACAGAAACATCTGCTGTGGAGCACATTGACACTGCAAGTAATACATCCCTTGAACAGAATAATGAACCTGGTCGAAGAAATGATAGCGGATCTCAGGAAACTGAGATTGAAACTGAAGCTATGTCTTTATACGAAACAATGACTGTGCCATGTCAGCAAACATATATTGCAACACGGATAAATGAAAGAAACAATTTACCATTTGGAGCTAAAGTAATGCTTTATGGCTCTTTCCATCAAGGTGATGATCGTTTTTGTGAAATTTCACGGGGTAGTCAGTGTGTTGCAAATGCACTCTCTGCAGTCTTGTTTTCACGTTATTCAGACGTCAAGAATTCCACAGAATTGGACACTATCCTTTCTTTTGGTGATAGTCTTTATAGAAAAATTGTTCAAAATTTAATTGCTAATGACATCTTTAGAAGCCATCTTTTGTGCTTTGATGACTTGCCGGATACAGTAGAATTTCACTCTGAAAATATAGCAGTCGAGAAAGGAAACATTGTCAGTGGAAGTCTCATAGGTTCTGATTGCATTAATAGTGTAAGTTTACCTACACTGCATGTTGCTATTCAGACTGTGTTAAATGAGAGTTTGTCTAGTTTGATAATTGTTGGTGCAGTTTGTTCAGCTGTCTTCCGTAACAATGGAATTCTCTACTTCTTTGATTCTCATTCTCATGGACGAAATGCTCTGTCTGCTCCAGATGGCTCCTCAATATTAATAGGTTTTAAAGTTATTGATGATCTAGTGACTTATATGTATGCTTTTTATTCCAGTCTGAACATTGATTTCTCTTCGCAGTTTGACGTTCTACCAATTGGTCTGAGAAAGCCGTCACTTGCTTATAACCCGATATTGTCACATGTATCTACAACTCGAACGAATCTTTTAGATAATTACTTTCAAGACCAAGAAATTAAGGACTTGAAAAAGCATGATGCTGATCTTGAAAGACATTCAAAGAAAGACAAGAACTCCTACATGAAAACCTATATGACAAAACGAAGGCAAGATGCTAGTGTAAAATTAGCAGAAAAAATGAAAATGCAAAAAATGCGTAAAATTCGTTTATTTAGAGCAAAAGAAAAGAAGGAAGAGCTGGGAAGTAAACGCAAAGCACGGCAAGACCCTGTAATTAGAGCGAAAGAAAAGAAACAAGAGCTGGAAAGTAAACGCAAAGCACGGGAAGATCCTAGCGTGAAGTCAACAGAAAAAATAAAAAAACAGAAAATGCGTCAAGACCCTTTAATTCGAGCGAAAGAAAAGAAACAAGAGCTGGAAAGACACGCAAAGCACGGCAAGATCCTAGTGTAAAATCAACAGAAAAAAACAAAAGACAGAAAAAGCGTCAAGACCCTTTAATTCGAGCGAAAGAAAAAAAACAAGAGCTGGAAAGTAAACGCAAAGCACGGCAAGATCCTAGTGTAAAATCAACAGACAAAAACAAAAGACAGAAAAATCGTCAAGATCCTTTAATTAGAGCGAAAGAAAAACAGCAAGAACTGGAAAGTAAACACAAATCCAGGCAAGATCCTTTATTTAGAAATCAGGAGGCTAAACTTGAATTGAAATCCAAACAAAAGAAACGAAATAATGCATACTACAAAGTTATTGAAAGCGAGAAAAAGCGTCTAAGTAGGTCATTTGTATCGTTCAGAACACATGAAAAATCAAGAGAAAGGCATTCATTAAGCAACAAGCGAAAAAACACTGATTTTCAAGTTGATGAAAAGAATTTGCGAGAAGCACGAAAATATGGCTCTGACCTAAATGAATGTATCTCGAAATCCAAACAAGCAGTTTCCACTGGACCTGTCTATGTTTGCACCTGTTGTCACCAGACATGGTTTAAACATTCTGTAGAAACCGCTAGCACGGTCGCTAACCATCTTGATCAATCTTTTGTATATCATTGTTTTACAAAGTACATATCTGTGGATAATAAAGAGTGGATATGTAAAACCTGTTCTAACATCTTGAAGAAAAACAAAACTCCTAGTCTTTCAGTTGCAAACAAAAACACATTTCCAATTAAGCCCAAAGAACTTGAGTTACATCAGCTAGAAGAGAGACTTGTTGCATTAAGAATTCCATTCATGCAAATAAGAGAACTTCCAAGAGGTGGGCAACTATCAGTGAAAGGAAATGTTGTTAATGTGCCAGTTGATATCCAGCCTGTCATTGAAAGTTTACCTAGGGCTTTTGATACACAAGTTACAGTACCAGTGAGGCTAAAAAAGAAACTTTCATACAAGAAGTGTGACTTCACTGAAAATGTACGTCCATTACAAGTTATCAGCGCTCTTCATTGAATTCTGGTATCCATGTTGATGAAAACTGGTTGCAAAACACATCAGAAAATTGCTCAGAAACTGTGCAAGAGTTCTTTGGAAGAAGTAATATGAGGGAATTTGCTACAGATGATTTTATGAACGAACAAACAGAAAATGTTAGCAAAAATGAAAATGAGTATGAATCTGACCATTTTAGTGAAATTGATGAAAATGAAAAAGTTGTTGGCAACAGTGATACAATAATTGAGTCGGCTGACCCGACGACAAACACAATTTACACATTTGCACCTGGTGAAGGGCAAATACCCATAAGTTTATATCAAGATACCAATGCTGAGTATTTATCATTTGCGTCAGTGTTTTGCGGTCAAACGAGACCTACGAATGAAGAGAGAACTGTTCCTGTTCATTAAAGTGACATATGCAAAATGGAACTTCGTCATGTTGACAGAAGGGTGGCCTCAAATGTTCCAAACATTTTCTTCAAAATGAAAAAATTGCAACTGAAACAAGTTTCTGACAAAGTGCATTTAGCTTTAAGAAGGTGTAAAACGGATGGTAAAAAACTTACGGTATCACAGGTATTAAACACAGAATATCAGGAAAATCTGGTAAGGCTTGATGAAGGCTTTTACATTTTTCGAACTTTGAGGAGTTCTCCACCGTATTTAGAAGCTCGAAAGAAAGATGTGTTTGCTATGATACGCCAGTTAGGATTGCCTACATGGTTTACCTCTTTGTCATCTGCAGATACAAGATGGTTTGATTTGCTCAAAATCTTAGCAAAAGTTAATAATGGACAAACTCTTAAAGATGAAGATGTTGAGAAAATGACTTGGGCAGACAAAACCAAACTTGTTCAAACTGATCCAGTGACATGTGTTAGATACTTTGATCACCGTGTACAGGAGTTTATAGGAAGTGTACTTAAAAGCAGTCATGAACCATTGGGAAAACTCAAGGACTACTTTTATCGTGTAGAATTCCAGCAGAGAGGGTCTCCACATATTCACATGCTTTTATGGATTGAAGGTGCTCCAGCATATGAAACACACAGAGATGAAGAAGTGGTATCATTCATTGATCAGTATGTTTCGTGTTCAAACATTGATGACCCACTTGTTGACTTTCAAGTACACAAGCGTTTACGATCATGCAGAAAAAAGGAAAAAGCAGTTTGTAGATTTGGATTTCCAATTCCACCAATGAAAAAAAAGTCATCCTGGAACCACTTGTTGCAGATCAATCTGACATCAAAAAGTACAAAGAACTGTTTGTTTCAATCCAACAGAAGTTGAATGAGATAAAAGAATGTGATTTATCGTTTGAGCAATTCTTAAAAGAACTGAAAACAGATGAGGAAGATTATCTTAAAGCTGTTCAAAGTTCATTAGATGGACCCAAAGTGTTTTTGAAAAAGAATGTTGCTGAGGTGAGAATAAATGCCTACATGAAACCCATTCTAAAAGCTTGGGGAGCCAATCATGACCTTCAGTTTGTTTTAGATCCGTATGCATGTGCTGTATACATAGTATCATACATCAGTAAAGCCCAAAGGGGGATTAGCATCCTTATGAGTGAAGCATGTAAAGAAGCAAGAAAAGGAAATATGGATTTAAAGAAGCAAGTAAGACATATTGGTAACAAATTTTTGAATAGTGTTGAAATTAGTGCACAGGAAGCATGCTACCTTGTTTTACAACTTCCAATGACCAAAGCTAAAAGAGATGTAGTATTCATAAACACTTCACCACCTGACAAACGTACATTCCTTTTGAAATCAAGGGAAGCGTTGGAAAAAATGGCTGAAAATTCAACAGAAATCGAGGCAGACAATATAATTAAAAGGTATTCAAAAAGGCCAAAGCAACTTGAACATTGGTGTCTTTGCTGATTATGTGTCACAACTTGAAATAATATATCCAGCATCTGATGACGTGTTTTATGAAGAAAATGAGCATAATGATGATGAAAGAAGTGAGCCTGAAGAAATTGATCCAAACATGTTCGTTGAGGAAGGAATAAAAATCACGTTGAAAAGTGGCATCAGAATTAAATCCAGAAAAAAACCTAAAGTATTACGTTATGTTCGTTATTCATTAAAAGTGGATCCAGAAAACTATTAAAGAGAAAAAATGTTATTATTTCATCCGTGGCGTAATGAGAGTGAATATGTTTTAGGTGGACATAGTTCTTATGAAGCTCGTTACTTTGCTTTGAAGAATTTCATAGACTTTAAAGTCAGAGAATATGAGAAAAATATTGATCAGTTAAATGAGGCAATGAAAAGGGCTGCTGATGACTTGAACTTCGATGAAATAGCACCAAGCAATGAGCAAAGAGAATCTGATGACATGCACACAGGTTCGGTGGCAAGTGACCAGTTTGTTTATTTTGATCCAGATCGTCCGGAAGTACAACGTCAGTATGACATAGGAAATGACATCGGTGCTTCAGTAGCATTGGTAGATATTACTGTTAATACCAAACGAATGTCTGATTCAAATTATAGATCTCTTGTACACTCGCTAAATAGAAAGCAACAAGAGTTCTAACAGCATGTTCTGCAAAGTGTCAAACGAAACCTGGAGCCTTTGCATGCATTTCTATCTGGTGGTGCAGGTGTTGGAAAATCAGTAGTTGTCTCAGCTTTACATGAAGCTTTGATGCGACATATGTCTTCTTCGGCAGGGGACAATCCTGATGTATGCAAAGTACTTTTGTGTGCACCTACTGGAAAAGCTGCTTTTCACATAAGTGGGATAACTATCCACTCAGCATTTCGTATCCCGGCTAGTCAAGGCTACTCCATCAAACCATTAGATAGCGACACACTTAATACCTTGCGAACCATATACAGAGATCTCGCAGTTGTAATGATTGACGAAGTTTCAATGGTTGGAAACAACATGCTGATGCTAATCAATCACAGGCTTCAACAAATTAAAGGTTCAACTTTGTTTTTTGGCGGTGTTCACATGATTCTGATTGGCGACCTGTTTCAATTGAAGCTTGTTATAGATGGATGGATTTTTGAAAACTTGAAAAACAACTTTGGTCCTCTTGCAACAAATTTATGGCAGGAATTATTTGCAATGCATGAACTTGACGAAATTATGAGACAAAAAGATGACAAGGAGTTTGCAGAGATTTTGAATAGGTTACGTGAAGGAAAGCATCAACAAAGCGATATTGAAGTTCTAAAAAAGCGTGAAATCAAAACAACAAATCCAGATTATCCAAAGAATGCTATTCACCTTTTCAGCACAAATGCCAGCGTGGATTCATTTAACAAACAAGCTTTCGATTTATCACCTAGTATAAAAATTGTGACAACAGCTTTGGATGCTGTAATAGGAGATGATACCCAATCTGTAAAAGAGCAATTAATTTCTAGATTGCCAAATGATGCCTCAAAAACGGCTGGTTTGCAAAAGAAACTAGGTATAGCTGTTGCAATGACGTATGATCTATGTGCAAATCTTGATGTTAATGATGGATTAGCCAATGGTTCAAGTTGTTGTATTAAATTCATAGAAAGCAAACAACAAAATACAAATAGACCAAGTATTGTTTGGGTAATATTCTATGACCAAAACGTAGGTTCTGAATGGCGTGCTAAATATAGACATTTATATCATATTGGTATTGATCCTTCTTGGACACCCATTTTTGATATCAAAAGAAACTTCTTTTACTTCAGAAAGACATTTCTGAGGATTCAATTCCCACTTCGCCAATCTGCAGCCAAAACCATACATAAATCACAGGGTGACACTTTGAATGAAGTTGTTATTGACATGTCTGGTACACGAATCTTTTCTCATGCACACTACGTTGCCATTAGCAGAGCAAGAACACTACAGGGTCTCAATATTTTGAATCTAAATGAAACAAAGATATCAGTGTCTGAAAGAGTCAAAAAAGAATTGACTAGGTTACGAAATGAACAAGTTCTTACTTTGTGTTATGTTCCACTATATCAAATTCACGACACTCTGGCAAAACTTGTATTTTTGAATACTCGATCTTTGAAAAATCATAAAGATGAGATTTTCCAGGAACCAAATGTTCAAGATGCAAACGTGGTTTGTCTTGTTGAAACATGGCTTACTGCTGATGATGAAATGGATACTTTGAATGTACCAGATTATCAGATATTCAGAGCAGACGGGTACCAAATTGGGAGCACAAGGCCCCACCGGGGTATTGCATTGTATTTTAAAGAAGGTATCCCTGTTGTTCAAAACAAAACACTCATTCAACAAGATTTTGAAATTGTTCTGACAGAACTTTTGTTTGACATGAGAAGAATAATTGTTGTTACATTGTACAGGTCTCCCTCATGTTCAATAAGTTCCTTGAGAAAACATTTACTCGACTTTGTGTCACCAGTCACATACAATACAGAATTTGTAATTCAAGGCGACTTTAATTCTGATATCTTACAAGAACATACAGTCAGTGCCTTCATTGAAGAACAATTTCATTGCAAGCAAGTTGTTCAGAAAGCGACTCATGATTCAGGATCGCTTATTGATCATGTTTACTCAAACATTGAATTCATCAAAAATGAAGTGATAGTGTGTTAGGTCAGATCATGCCTTGGTTTATTCTGCAATAGCTCATTAAAGAGTCATTCATCACAGATTGTATCTAGAAAATTGACAATAAACAGTTTATGACTTTAAAAAACAACAATATTAGTTTGATATGCTAGTACTCTATTCTTCAACCCACCAATGTAAAATTATTCCTACTTACTGCATAATGCAGTCAGTAGGAATAAGGCGGTTTATGTCAGAAATGGGTTGACCGCCATTTTTCTGTATATATATGTAATCAAACTTGGTAAAGAGACCTATTAAGAAACCACCTACTGCAATATATTGATCACCATTTCATTTCCCAATTGTATTGTTTTAAATTAAAACACTCCTGTATTAAGAGACCACCTATGTTAATAATATTACTCTTCCATTGAGATATCTCTTCATAAACTTGGTCTCTGAATACAGGTTTAACTATACTTTAATTGTTAACTGATCACATCAATGCATTTGTTATTATGAACTTTTGTGTATTAAGAAGATTTTGTTTTATTTATTAGAGTTTGGTATTCATATTATAATTTTTATGCCGCCACCACCAAATGGTGAGGACGCATATAGCATTGCACATGTCCATCCATCAGCCTCATCCGTCGGATAGGGACGTAAACTGGGCGGTCCCGTTTATCGGTCTATCCTCCGAGCACGTAAAAGAACCATAGGAATCTATTCGATAATAACAGTAGGGCAGGTTCAAGGATTCCTATGTATCCTTCCCCTCTCTCTGGGGCGGCTCTAAATAACCTATACTGTGTTGATGAGCCATTAAACAACATTCAATTCAATTCAATTCCATCTGTTCGTCCTGAAAAGTTTGTGTGTTTATCTACTCTCACAGTTTTCAACCGATTGTTTCGAAATTTTACAGGATGCTTACCTATTGATTGGTTAGCATCCCGTAAAACAAAATCAATATTGTGTTAGCAAAGTTAAGGCCCCTTTTTCTTAACATTTGATGTTTTGTGCGCATTGTTTTTAATGGGGGCAATCTTACATAATTGAATATATATATTTCTGATGCTAGAAATGAGGGTTATTGTTATAAAGGTCATTAGAGTATTATACTTTTTTTAACTGTACAACAAAAGGTAAAACTATGACTTCCCATTTTTCTTACATATTGTGTCATAAGAATAAATCTATCATTTGTACTATATCATGAATAATTATTAATATGCTCCCCATGTGGTTGCCAGGGTAAAATACAACCACTGCAAATTCTGCCAGAGGCACAGGGATAGAACCCCACCTTCATTGTCATTTTGTCATTTTTTTATCATGCTCATTCAACGTTTTTTTCATGACACTGCATGTGGAAATGTGGCTCCATCTTAAATGCAGTGTCTACAATAGAATTTGCAGCAAATCTATAGTTCTGCACGTTAGAATGTTCTAGGCTATTTTCCATATTTTTAACTAGATGTACCTGGCATGTTAATCCCCGTTTGGCACCATATAACCTTTCTTGTGTTGACGCGCAGTAAAACCCCAATTCAATTCAATTTATTACAAACCCCTAGTGCTATTAGTCCAATATCAGTCATGATTTCAACTTAAATCTGCATGCATATATTTAAATGAAATGTATTCAAAAAAAAAGAGAACTTAATTATACCTATATTTTCATAAATCACGTTGTCCGTAACGTCGCCTCACGTAACAAATTTTTGTTGTGCGCGTCATGTCATGTCGCGTCCCGTAACGACCATTTCTCAAACAGTTTTGAATGGGTTGTTCCCAAACTTCATATACACATAACAACTGATGACCTTTTGTCCCTCTACATCTGCCATTGTTGATTGCCTAATTTATTACCGAATTATGGCCATTTGACTTTGTTTACTCGAGTAATCATCACTTTCAGTGATAGTTCTAGTTTTATCTTAGATATTCTACTGTAGGGTTAAATTATATCTTATCAGGGAAATATCATCACCAATTAATAATATGCCAAATAAAAATTGTTCTGAACATTTCTAATAATACGTGGTAACGATTCGTAAATATCAAAGTTATGTAGAGAAACTTAAATAAATCTGTGAGTTTAAAGACAGTCAAGATTATCGTGTGTCACTAAATACGTGAGCTGTTATGGAAGTTTTAAGATTAATATAACGATAAAACAGGATTAATCAGATGAATAACAGACTTTGTATACTAGGTAGTTTTATTAGTATTATTTGTTAACTTGTTCAGATGTTAACTTGTATTATCATATTCTGCTATATTATGACACCAAGTTTGGCGAAGATGACGTAAAAGACTGTAATATGGACATAGCGATATGGTCAGATTTCAAGCACCTGGTCTGTGAACACTTGATAATAATGCCATGCGCTTTTAATAGACAACAAGGATTCTTCAAATTACCAAACATTAAAACAATGGTAATATATCGTTTCACATTATAAAAGACAGTCAGGAAGACCATAGTTTTACAACATCTTTATCACATAAACTGTCTTTGAGAGAACAGGTTTGCGATTAAATAAAAACGAGAAAAAAAACGTCCAGTAGAATCCACAGCACCCAAAAACAATGACACCGTATACTCGCACTGTACTACGAAGAGCAAATTAAATATACAGTGAAAAGAACAATAAGCAACACAAATAGTGATGAAGATGTTTATCGACTTGGAACGGTCAACAGCCAGATAACAGATAACGACTTGGAGATAACAGCTTTGACTTTACATTACATTTCTCAGTATAAGAGCTTGGAGATAACAGCTTTGACATTACATGACATTACTCAACAAGAACAGCTTTGCCAATGTTAACATTGGTTCTGTGTTTAGCTTATAGTTCAGCAAGGTTGATGAATATATATATTGATTGGACATATCATAAATTGCAACAGGCAATATCAGTAGGTGAACATTTAAGAAGTTTATCCACAAACAGAATATAGTTTCAGAACTGTGGTGATTGTTTACTCATCAAGATATAATATACTCTGAGCTATGAAAGGAAATATTAATGTTTTGTTCCAGAATGACTGAAGCATCATCGGTAGCACATACAACTTCAGATTGATAATTCTAAGCTTGCAAAGATGCACAAGAACAATTATGCTGTAACACCTATTGGTTTCAAATTTCATGTATTGTTCGGCAACATTTATACAAAATGATTTATTCCAAATTGCAGCAGACTATCCATCATCATTTCCATATTAAAAAGGTCATTCTGCAAACAGAACTGAATTCATATTTGTGCTTGAAGACCATATATAACCTGACCTCGCCATGGAAGGAAATATATAGTGTTGTGTTCCAGTATAAGTGAAAAAGTGTCATAATTGAAAGTGCATATATTTTCCAAGTGTGACCATTCCAGGATCGCAAAAATTACCTGCCATAAACGCTTACAGAAAACCTCAACCAAAGCTATAGAGAACTAAACATGATTACTGGAGATCCAACAAACGAAAAGGAACTTTCAACCATTTCTATAAAGATGATTTGAAACGTATGGAAATGAAAATATATATACACATGGAATTACAGTTTTTACCATAGATTCAATGTTTGTGATATGGACAAAAAACAAAATAAAAAAGGTTTACATAAAAATGGCGCAGTTCAAATCGATGAAATCTCAAAAACACTCTTATTTTATCATGTACACTTGAATAATCCCTGTGGTGTTGTTGCCGGGGCAGAATACAACCAGTGAAATCTCACAAACACTGTCACATACAGAGAGGTAGGACCACCCCTGCCCACCTCTTCCATTCATATTCATTTTGTCATTTTTTATCATGCTCATTCAAGGTCTTTATCATGACACTGCCTATGCAAACGTGGAAATGTGGCTCCATCATAAATGGAGTGTCAAATATAGAATTTGCAGCCACTCTGCAGTTCTGCAGGAAAGAAGATTCTAGGCCCAGTCTACACATTTCATTTTGATGTAAATTGAGGATAACCCTAGCACGTTCATTCCTGCTAGGTGCCATATAACCTTTCATGTGTTGGTGCACCTTAAAAGCCAATTGAATTCAATTCTGTTCAGTCCATGTACACTTGAATGAAACATGGTCATCGTGTGATTTATAATAGTGACTGGTTATTCATTTATTTTTGGTGGTGTAAAGGAATATGCCAGTTTTATTCTCAACATTTTTTGCATTTTTTTGGGGGGAATATAAATATTTCAAATTTAAAAGGACAGTGCACTCGAAGTGTTTGTTCTTGATGGCACCACATGACCTTTTGGTGTTGGTGAGCAGGAAAATGAAATTCAACTCTTATCTGTTTTGGGAATGTAAAGTTGAATTTACTGTTAATCAATCCTGTTTTCATATCATGTTGCATTATGAAGTATATATATATTATTTTTTTTAAGGTTTTCTGTTTTCATTCCTGGGTAAGAATAGTGCACTGCCTATCTAGGCAGAGATCTAAAACCACCCTAAATTCATGTTCATTTTGTCGTTTTTGTCATGTTCATTAAAGGTCGTCATTATACCTGAATTGTTTCAGCATCATTGTTCCAGAAATGGTTCTATGCCCATTCTGCATATCTTTATCTCGATATAAATTGTCGGTGGACCTGACATGTTCATCCCATTGGCATCAAACAACAACAATATATATTTTGTATATCATCATAATTACTTTCATTACCTTTTTAATTCTCTGCTCATAGGCCCCGTGTGGTTCTCGTTTGGTCACGGGGCAAAGAATAGGGCCACTGCAGATCCGTTTGGAGGGAAAGGCAGAGGGGTAGAATCCCCCCAAATTCATGTTCATTTTATCATTTTTTGTTCATGTTCATTAAAGGTCTTCATCATGATCACTTCATTGTTTCAGGTGCTATCTCGCTTGCATCAAATAAGCAGTGGCAAAAAAACAATAACGTGGCTCCAGCGTAAATGGAGTTTCTACGATAGAATTTGCAGCAGCTCTGCAGTTCAGGGTGAGAAGATTCTAGGTCCATTTTCCATATTTTATCTCGATGTACATGGAAGATGAGCCTGGCATGTTCATGCCTTTTAGGCGCCATATAACCTTTTCATGTGTTGGTGCGCCTTAAAACCCCAATTCAATTCAATTCATATGTATAAAACGAATATATCATTAGACCCCATATTTTATCTCGATGTAAATGGAGGATGAACGTGGCATGCTCATCCATGTTTGGCGCCATATAGCCTTTTTTGTGAACCCAATTCAGTTTAATTCAACTAATGAGTGATGGCATTTTCTGTCAATGCCATTGATATGACATTTTCTGATGGTGTACTGTAAAACCCATTTCTACTTGATTAATTAGCATATAGTCTGATGTACCATTAATTGTGATACTGTTAACTGATATTATATTACAGTTGGTCGTTTTTGTTTATCTTTAGATAAGTCTTAAAATAAATTGATATACTTAAAATTGTGTGTACTGTTCTTTGTTAAAGCCAATATATTATACTATTTTTCTCTTGTTGTGTCTTTATGTGAAACATAGACCTGTACATTACAAACATAGTAAAACATTAAAATTGACAGCAAAATGAATTCCAGAGTGAATAATTTCATACAAAACTTTCAAAAAAACATAAATCATAGTCGGACTCGATACATCAATGTTATAAGAGCCAGTAGAGCGACCACAGGCCCTCTTGGACCTCTTGTTGATCTATGTTGCCACCTCCTACTTTTCAACTGCTTAAATAAATATGTTTGATATGAAAGAAATAGATGACAATTTAGGAACTTGCCCTCCTTAAGATTGTCCCTCTTCATTCCATTATGGCCATCGAAATTTAAATAACAGCAATTGTTACTGTTTTGCTCACCTGAGCATATGAGCTCTCTTAATTGGCAGCAGTATCTTCCTGTGCTATAATAGGTATGTTGCAAGTGAGTTATGTGCACACTACATGTATTCTACATATTTTAGCCCTGCAAGCTTAAGCGCAGTGTATATATATATATTCTGGTGTTGGTGGTGTTGGTGGTGGTTTGTGGTGGTGGTGGTGGTGGTTTGTTGTGGTGGTGGTTTTTGGTGGTGGTGGTGGTGGTGTTGGTGGTGGTGGTGGTGGTGGTGGGTGTTGGTGGTGGTGGTGGGTTGTGGTGGTGATGATGGTGGTGGTGGTGGTGGGTGGTGATGGTGGTAGTGATGGTTCTGGTGGTGGTGGTGGTGGGTGGTGGTGGTGATGGTATTTTGTGGTGGTGGTGGTGGTGAACCTGATGTGCAAAAATAACAAACGACTGGTTTCGAATTTGCTTGCAAATTACCCTTATCTTTTTTTAGAAGTGATCCGAGAGTATCCCAAAACACTAATGTTACAGGTATTTGCTTTCTCTGAAAGATACACATTTGTTGATAAATTCTTCTTCTTGTCCGGTTTATCTAAACATTGCCGAATTGACCGAATCATAATACCCCTGTTGAAAAACACAGATGCGTCTATATGCGCATTATTTGAGAGATGTGTCTCGCCAATATGTGCTGAAATGCTAAACCGATCTATCATGTTGAATAACTTAGTAATATTAATTGAAATTTAAATTTTATATTAATATCATTGGTTCTTGTTTTGTTTTTGTTTTACAATCTGATTGGTGTATATAGTTACGTATACAGTCACATGGAACCTAGACAAAACTGTCATATGTCAATAATGACCGTAGGTAATTTTCAATGAGTTCGTTATAATTATGATATCTCGTGATATATTTTAGAATTATGCCATTGTTTCCACATGTTTATCTGATTATTCGTAAACATGTCAATACCTAAACCTATAAGTTCGATATCACGTGACTGATTAATATCACGTCATCGGATCTGTGCTCATTAGCGTAAATCTGTATTTTTTTCCGATATTCCGATATTGCACGCTCCTGATTACGTCATTGAAATGCCGACGGGTAATACAGGCTAAAGCGCCTCCCTTACTACTGGTAGTGAAAAATGCTTGCTACCGTTCACGCCCTCTAGCTCCGGGTTGAGCAGAACTCAATATTTAAAATGTCAAGTGTACATAAATTTGAGCCATCCCGAAGATGGTATGCATATGACGGTGAACATGGAACCTTCAATGAGGTGTTTTCATACTATTCCATGGAACCTTCAATGAGGTGTTTTCATACTATTCCATGGCCAGCTTTGGTCCCAGTTTCTAACAAAACGCTTTGCCCTAAACAGAAAATAATGGGCGAAATAACAAATGGAATTTAGCTGGAAGCAGAGGTTATGAAGCTTGCGTATCACAGGTCAAAGTCAAAAGACTACATTAAAACGTAGTAGGCAACATATCCGAACGGTGATTAAACAATACTCAGAACCTATAAAGGCTGGAGTAGCGAAACCACCTATTCGAAATTCAAGTAAAAAACAAAAGTATTTGAGAGTGTGACCAAGTGTACCACCGATATCTGTAAATATCGGGCTCAGCGATCCCCAAACATCGAATGAATAACAGTTCTGATTGCAAGCACGGGGAGACGTTTTACCGCAGCCATACTGCAAAGGCAAAGCTACTGTGATATATAAAATAAAAGTATAAAAGGAGAACTCTGTAAATCGCCGAACACGATAAATACCAAAAAACAATTGCAGTCTCGATTTCATTGAGACTGTTCATGAACGGTAGTGAAAAGTCCTTTTTAACTAGTGTAACTAGTTTTTGGTCACACTGTTCGTGGACCACGCTAGGTGCTTGAAGACAAACCTTTCTCTGAAGAAGATACTTCTTTGAATCTTCTACAGTATGTGTCTGAGTTTAGACATAAACTGTCAAACAATCTGTATAATTGCGAGTTCTGAACAACCTGAAAATGGTGAACAAATTATCAAAATCGGATGATAAACAAAGAATATATGATCATCTGAAGGTTCTTTTGAAACAGATATGGAAACCGCCATTTTCAGAACTATGACATCATAGTTCTAAATTACCATATATGCAGTAAATGATTTTTTTTATTATTTATGCACGTGTGGAAGTATAGAAAACAGTCAACACTTCTTATTTTGCCCTGTTTACAATCATATACGCGCTGATCTGTTACACTCAAATTCACCGATAGGCACAGTATCAATAATACTATTTGGATTACCAACGCTGTCTTACGAAATAAATGCATCTATCTTTGAAGCTGTCCATAATCTCTCTTTCTCTAGCATATTTTTTAATTAGATTATTCTAAAAAGTCAAGTTTTTCTGTATTCTTCCTAAATATATAAAGCTCAGAAGCGATTGTTGCCTTGGGTATATATATTTATCACATAACGTCCCTTGTTAGCAGTGTCGAACACCCATTTAATATTCTATTTTATTATATACCTATCAATAATATATACATAGTACCTTCACTTTCTTACAATGGAATACAACAACCTGTATCACACTACAGGTTATCACTATGCTACTAAAAATAGAATTAGTATCACTATCTTATTAAAAATAGGACATCGGTTTTTCCAATGATTCAAGCAAGTTTTACGCCACTATGCGCGAGAACGTCAAGACGACGTTACGTCATACGAACAAAACAAGTAGGTCAGACCAATGAACACCAAGACCTTAAAACTACACACATTTTCCCGCTGCACTTTATCGAGAAATAATATGCTTTATTGAATGTGTATGCAATAGCAATGCAAATATTTCTATGTTAATGATGTGTAAGAGGTATAAAATAAAAGGATCATTACTAGAGTAACCTCCTCGAGTGTGATCCTGATCTGGTATTTACCTACGAGAGGTGATACAAACTTCCAGAACACGTTACTCTAGTAATAATCCTATTGTATGACACACGCGTAATACAACCTGGAACGATTTTGATTGGTTGAGTTAAACCTGTAACACTACGCAAGTTTATTAATTGAAACTATTTTATTTATTACAAATTCACTCAGATCTGAGTCATAAACTTATTATTTGTGACAGCTTATAAAAAAAATGCACTTTATACAAAACATTGTTGTTGGTTTGTTAAAAAGTTGGCGTAAACTGCTATTTTGTAAAGCGGTTAAACACGAACTCTTTTATACGCACCATTATGTGTGAGACGCGACGTTACGACGTCACATATTGTATGACGTTTTGGCGCTAATGCGTGTCTGACGTCGTGGCGGTTATATGTCCATCTGAATTATTTTTTACTAATTTGATTGCAATGTTATGTGATAAAAAGGATCTTAAACTCGTTCCCATTCCATATAAGATTTATGAAACTCGTTATGAATTATTTTTAATTTTAACTCGCCAAAAGGCTCGTTAAAATTAAAATAATTCATAACTCGTTTCATAAATATTATATGAAATGGGAACTCGTTTAAGATCCTCTATATTCAACAATCGCTTCTGAGATTTTACCAAGTTTACCCAATTGTTATCGGGTTTGAGCCCGATAACTAAATTTCGACCCAACAATCGCTTCTGAGATTTATTTAAGGCCCGACAAAGGACCAAGTTTAAAACGATATATATATCATCTATAACTTGTTGTTGCACTGAAAACATATTTAAGTTAACCTCTTAGTAAATTGATTTGCATGTAAATCATTGTCCCCGTGGGAAGGATCTCGACAAGCATTTCTTCCGTTCCAATCCATTTACCTAGTGTATGTAACACCAAGTGTATGTAACACCTAGTGTATGTAACACCTAGTGTATGTAACACCTAGTGTATGTGTATGTAACACCTAGTGTATGTGTATGTAACACCTAGTGTATTATGTAACACCTAGTGTATGTAACACCTAGTGTATATAACACCTAGTGTATGTAACACCTAGTGTATATGTAACACCTAGTGTATGTAACACCTAGTGTATGTAACACCTAGTGTATGTAACATTTGTATAATGCGTTATCTTTGAAAATAAAATATGTTTAAGCCAAATGATTTTTTCAGTAATTTTCTTTGCTTTAAGTGATATTTACCAATATGCCATATATAGTAAATTACAACTATGACGTCATAGTTCTTAAAATGGCGACTCCCATATCCGTTTTAGAACAACCTTCAAATGGTCGTATCTTCTTTGTTTATTATCCGATTTTGTTAATTCTTACACATTTTCCCAAGTTTTTGAGAAATCAAAATAATAAAGATGTTTGGTTGTGTCGCAACATTCCGTTTAAGTAGTGGTGACTACCGATGATTGTCACAGAAACACACGCGAGGATATAACGACTCATTCCGGGGAAAAGAAACACAACATACATTTTAAAATTATATAAAAATGTTTAATGTGGTCTGCTCAAACCACATAAATATGAGCTCACAGTTTACACGAACGTTAGAAATATCATGTAGCATACAAATAAAATACACATACAAAGCTCTCTTGGGAGAATATGAATAATTTCTAGATATTATAACAAAAGACGCTGCACGCATTTCATTTCAGTCCATGTACTTCGCCTTAAAAAAAGAATAATACAGACATACATGTATGCCATTAAGGATTATGTATGATACAGACATACATGTATGCCATTAAGGATTATGTATGATACAGACATACATGTATGCCATTAAGGATTATGTCCCTTTTTGTGGAATCTTATTGATATTGCATTTGAAAAAGATAAATATTAGAACTCAGATTATCTTGAATTTGTTTGCATGTCACTTTCAGTATAATATTTTTACCCAGTTCTCTAGGCAAAGCTACCCTTGAATTATAAATACATACTGGGTAAATATGTGAATTAGCCAATACACACATGACCTTGAGTATGACATAAGCCGAGTATGGATGAATACACACTTTTATCAAGTTAGTATGTATTATTCAAGTATAGCACAGTCTAGATAAAAGTGTAAACATGTTAAACTGCAAGTTAAATGTAAAAATATTCAGGATTATTTTAGTTCTAAAGGTTTTCATTTGTTAAGGATGTTGGCTGGGCAAGTTTTGACATCTTCGAGTCTAAACATTTTATTTTTTAAATCATAGTTTTATTTAACAACAGAACTGTTTCATTTTTTCCATTTTAGTAGATATGGATATAATGTAGGATTCAAGATGGTAACATACCAAATTTTATGGTATTAGCTTTTAAACTTTAAAATATGTGCTTGCATCATAATTCAGTTTGGCTTCAACTGATAACGGGAACCATATCAAGCTATAATTGTCACCAAACAACTGATAACGGGAACCATATCAAGCTATAATTGTCACCAAACATGTTACTTTGCTTCCACCCATATCTCATTATGTCTCCCAGAGAA
Organism: Cyrtodaria siliqua; assembly: GCA_037043455.1. Classification (NCBI taxonomy): domain Eukaryota; kingdom Metazoa; phylum Mollusca; class Bivalvia; order Adapedonta; family Hiatellidae; genus Cyrtodaria; species Cyrtodaria siliqua. Next base: position 28,069 of record JAWPHD010005741.1, on the reverse strand, counting down.
TGTGTATGGTCCGTCATAGCCCGCTGTGAAGAACAGATTGTCGTAATATTGCTTATTGCTAGCGTCTATGTCTTTGGTGAATTCCTCCAACTTTTGTCTCTTTATGTCGTCGTTGGCAAAACCAGCATACTGCCTGCAAAAATGGAAGACAACGCTTTATTGTAAATATCTTTGTAAAACATTGCATTTACACATAGATCTACATACTCTATTTGTATATCCATGATTTACAACATATAATTGTATCTAACTTAAATTGGATTTTATTTTGTCTGCTGTAACCTCATGTTGAAGTCGTATGGTGTTTACATGCGGAACGACGTGGATTAGTGCATAACGACAGACATTCAAAAATGAGAATAGAAACCACAGCACCCAAACGCAACGGCACCGTTGGTCCGCACTGTACCGCAAACAGAGCAAATTAAATATACAATGAAAAGGAAAATACACAACACGCAGAGTGGCGAAGACAGGGTTACCGACTTGGAACGTCGGACCCATATTTCGTAACATATTTGCAGATACTAGAACCTAACACCGGAATCATTGTGTATGTTCCCTATCACACTCACGAGACGACGAATTACACCCCGGAAGACATTTAGTGAAATATTAAAGAGGGACACGTGGCAATCTTGACGTTTTGATCAAGCATTAAAATTAGCCTCTCGATTTATTAATCCATCACTGCTTGCGTTTTAAATACACTTTTTAGTTTTCTTATTTCCTTCATTGTTGTATCATATATTCGCATATATTATTGGTGAAACACAATCAACAGTTAGTAACATACAAAAACAATTTGCTTTATACTATTCATCTAACTAATATTAATGACTGAACGAATTCAATTTATGTAGAAGAACTAACGGGACGTCGCGAGTTTTACAAAAATCTAGATTGCCGTGTGTCCCTTTAAAGGTTTCTTGTACCACCCATGTTTCGTATGATGTTAGAGTTAAATTATACTTCGCTTCCGAGAATAATGCGATAATAACTTAGTTTGTTTAAAAACGATTTTATCTTTTTTCCAGGTTTTCACAATTCTCAGTAAAATCCATTCACTCATGCGATAAAGGATGCATTATATGCAACTTCTAGCATAATTACGTTTACAAACATTACACAACTACCATTATTCAATATTTACTTAAAACAGCAACAACTTGTTTTCAATAACGATACAAACAACAAGTACCACCGTGGGACTGAACTAACGTTACACTTGCTGGTAAGATGCACGCTCTTGTTCGAGCTATAAGGTAAAGTTAGGTGATGCAAGAAATACTGTGATCAAACCCTAATGAGCTAATGGATATCACGTGAGCAACAAAAATGTAATTGCGGTCCCAGCGATGTTTAAAAGCAATAAATAATATTATTTTTTCTACGATTAACAAATGTATTACTACATGTTTATTGTTGTCTAAGCTTGTGTTTCCATGGATACATGTTACTGAATAAAAAAAACAGACAGTTATTTCCGGAAAGTGTTCCTTTAAAATTCTCAACTCGCAACGAGTGTAAACGTGCTTCACACACTTCATACATATTGAGCGTTAACGTGCTTCACACACATTGAGCAGTAATGTGCTTCACACACATTGAGCTTTAACTTGCTTCACACACATTGAGCGTTAAAGTGCTTCACATACATTGAGTGTTAACGTGCTTCACACACATTGAGCGTTAACGTGCTTCACACACATTGAGCGTTAACTTACTTCACACACATTGAGCGTTAACGTGCTTCACACACATTGAGCGTTAACTTACTTCACATACATTGAGTGTTAACGTGCTTCACACACATTGCGCGTTAACGTGCTTCACACACATTGAGCGTTAACTTACTTCACACACATTGAGCGTTAACGTGCTTCACACGAATTGAGCAGTAAAGTGCTTCACACACATTGAGCATTAACATGCTTTACAAACATTGAGCGTTAACGTGCTTCACACACTTTGAGCGTTAACGTGCTTCCCATAAATTGAGCAATAACGTGCTTCACACAAATTGAGCATTAACTTACTTCAAACACATTGAGCGTTAACGTGCTTCACACACACTGAGCGTTAACTTTCTACAACCACAATGAGCGTTAACGTGCTTCACACACATTGAGCATTAACGTGCTTCACACACATTGAGCGTTAACGTGCATCACAAACATTGAACGTTAACGTGATTCACACACACTGAGCGTTAACGTGCTTCACACACAGGAACGTTAACGTGCTTCACACACATTGAGCGTTAACTTGCTTCACACACATTGAGCGTTAACTTGCTACACACACATTGAGCGTTAACGTGCTTCACACACATTGAGCGTTAACGTGCTTCACACACATTGAGCGTTAACGTGCATCACACACATTGAACGTTAACGTGATTCACACACAGGAACGTTAACGTTCTTCACACACACTGAGCGTTAACGTGCTTCACACACAGGAACGTTAACGTGCTTCACACACATTGAGCGTTAACTTGCTTCACACACATTGAGCGTTAACTTGCTACACACACATTGAGCGTTAACGTGCTTCACACACATTGAGCGTTAACGTGCTTCACACACATTGAGCGTTAACGTGCATCACACACATTCAACGTTAACGTGCTTCACACACAGGAACGTTAACGTTCTTCACACACATTGAGCGTTAACTTGCTTCACACACATTGAGCGTTAACGTGCTTCACGCACATTGAGCGTTAACTTGCTTCACACACATTGAGCTTTAACTTGCTTCACACACATTGAGCATTAACTTGCTTCACACACATTGAGCGTTAACTTGCTTCACACACATTGAGCTTTAACTTGCTTCACACACATTGAGCGTTAAAGTGCTTCACACACATTGAGTGTTAACGTGCTTCACACACATTGAGCGTTAAAGTGCTTCACACACATTGAGCGTTAACGTGCTTCACACACATTGAGCGTTAACTTGCTTCACACACATTGAGCGTTAACGTGCATCACACACATTGAACGTTAACGTGCTTCACACACACTGAGCGTTAACGGGCTTCACACACATTGAGCGTTAACTTGCTTCACCCACAATTAGCTTTAACGTGCATCACACACATTGAGCGTTAAAGTGCTTCACACATATTGAGCGTTAACTGGCTTCACACACAATGAGCGTTAACGTGCTTCACACACATTGAGCGTTAACTTGCTTCAAACACAATGATCGTTAACTTGCTTCACACACACATTGAGTGTTAACGTGCTTCACACAAATTGAGCGTTAACGTGCTTCACACACATTGAGCGTTAACGTGCTTCACACACACTGAGGGTTAACGTGCTTTACACACATTGAGCGTTAACGTGCTTCACAAACATTGAGCGTTAACTTGCTTCACACACATTGAACGTTAACGTGATTCACACACACTGAGCGTTAACTTGCTTCACACACATTGAGCGTTAACGTGCTTCGCACACATTGAGAGTTAACGTGCTTCACACACATTGAACGTTAACGTGCTTCACACACACTGAGCGTTAACGTGCTTCACACACAATGAGCGTTATCTTGCTTCACACACAATGAGCGTTAACGTGCTTCACACACAATGAGCGTTAACGTGTTTCACACACATTGAGCGTTAAAGTGCTTCACAAACATTGAGCGTTAACTTGCTTCACACACAATGAGCGTTAACGTGCTTCACACACATTGAGCGTTAACTTGCTTCACACACATTGAGCGTTAACTTGCTTCACACACAATGAGCGTTAACGTGCTTCACACACAATGAGCGTTAACGTGCTTCACACACATTGAGCGTTAACTTGCTTCACACACATTGAGCCTTAAATTGCTTCACACACATTGAGCGTTAACTTGCTTCGCACACATTGAGCGTAAACTTGCTTCGCACACATTGAGCGTTAACTTGCTTTACACGCATTGAGCGTTAACGTGCTTCACACACATTGAGCGTTAACGTGCTTCACACACAGTGAGCGTTAAAGTGCTTCACACACATTGAGCGTTAACGTGCTTACAAACGTTGAGTGTTAACTTGCTTCACACACAATGAGCGTTAACTTGCTTCACACACATTGAGCGTTAACGTGCTTCGCACACATTGAGCGTTAACTTGCTTCACACACATTGAGCGTTAACGAGCTTCGCACACATTAAGCGTTAACTTGCTTCGCACACACTGAGCGTTAACGTGCTTCACACACACTGAGCGTTAAAGTGCTTCACACACATTGAGCGTTACCGTGCTTCACAAACGTTGAGCGTTAACTTGCTTCACACACAATGAGTGTTAACGTGCTTCGCACACATTGAGTGTTAACTTGCTTCACACACATTGAGCGTTAACTTGCTTCACACACATTGAGCGTTAACGTGCATCACAAACAATTGAGCGGTAACGTGCTTCACACACATTGAGCGTTAACGTGCTTCACACACATTGAGCGTTAACGTGCTTCCCATAAATTGAGCAATAACGTGCTTCACACAAATTGAGCATTAACTTACTTCAAACACATTGAGCGTTAACGTGCTTCACACACATTGAACGTTAACGTGCTTCACACACACTGAGAGTTAACGTGCTTCACACACAATGAGAGTTAACGTGCTTCACACACAATGAGAGTTAACGTGCTTCACACACACGAGCGTTAACGTGCTTCACACACAATGAGCGTTAACGTGCTTCACACACATTGAGCGTTAAAGTGCTTCACAAACATTGAGCGTTAACTTGCTTCACACACAATGAGCGTTAACGTGCTTCACAAACATTGAGCGTTAACTTGCTTCACAAACATTGAGCGTTAACGTGCATCACACACACTGAGCGTTAACTTGCTTCACACACACTGAACGTTAACTTGCTTCACACACATTGAGCGTTAACGTGCTTCCCATAAATTGAGCAATAACGTGCTTCACACAAATTGAGCATTAACTTACTTCAAACACATTGAACGTTAACGTGCTTCACACACACTGAGCGTTAACGTGCTTCACACACACTGAGGATTAACGTGCTTCACACACACTGAGGGTTAACGTGCCTCACACACACTGAGAGTTAACTTTCTACAAACACAATGACCGTTAACGTGCTTCACACACATTAAACGTTAACGTGCTTCACACACACTGAGCGTTAACGTGCTTCGCAAACATTGAGCGTAAACTTGCTTCACACACAATGAGCGTTAACGTGCTTCACAAACATTGAGCGTTAACCAGCATCACACACATTGAGCGTTAACGTGCTTCACACACATTGAGCGTTAACGTGCTTCCCATAAATTGAGCAATAGCGTGCTTCACACAAATTGAGCATTAACTTACTTCAAACACATTGAGCGTTAACGTGCCTCACACACACTGAGCGTTAACTTTCTTCAAACACAATGACCGTTAACGTGCTTCACACACACTGAGCGTTTATGTGCTTCACACACATTGAGCGTTACCGTGCTTCACAAACGTTGAGCGTTAACTTGCTTCACACACAATGAGTGTTAACGTGCTTCGCACACATTGAGCGTTAACTTGCTTCGCACACATTGAGCGTTAACTTGCTTCACACACATTGAGCGTTAACGTGCATCACAAACAATTGAGCAGTAACGTGCTTCACACACATTGAGCATTAACTTACTTCAAACACATTGAGCGTTAACGCGCTTCACACACATTGAGCGTTAACGCGCTTCACACACATTGAACGTTAACTTGCTTCACACACAATGAGTGTTAACGTGCTTCACACACACGAGCGTTAACGTGCTTCACACACAATGAGCGTTAACGTGCTTCACACACATTGAGCGTTAAAGTGCTTCTCAAACATTGAGCGTTAACTTGCTTCACACACAATGAGCGTTAACGTGCTTCACAAACATTGAGCGTTAACTTGCTTCACAAACATTGAGCGTTAACGTGCATCACACACACTGAGGGTTAACTTGCTTCACACACACTGAACGTTAACTTGCTTCACACACATTGAGCGTTAACGTGCTTCCCATAAATTGAGCAATAACGTGCTTCACACAAATTGAGCATTAACTTACTTCAAACACATTGAGCGTTAACGTGCTTCACACACACTGAGCGTTAACTTGCTTCACACACACTGAGCGTTAACTTGCTTCACACACATTGAGCGTTAACGTGCTTCCCAGAAATTGAGCAATAACGTGCTTCACACAAATTGAGCATTAACTTACTTCAAACACATTGAACGTTAACGTGCTTCACACACACTGAGCGTTAACGTGCTTCACACACACTGAGGGTTAACGTGCTTCACACACACTGAGGGTTAACGTGCCTCACACACACTGATAGTTAACTTTCTACAAACACAATGACCGTTAACGTGCTTCACACACATTGAACGTTAACGTGCTTCACACACACTGAGCGTTAACGTGCTTCACAAACATTGAGCGTGAACTTGCTTCACACACAATGAGCGTTAACGTGCTTCACAAACAGTGAGCGTTAACCAGCATCACACACATTGAGCGTTAACGTGCTTCACACACATTGAGCGTTAACGTGCTTCCCATAAATTGAGCAATAGCGTGCTTCACACAAATTGAGCATTAACTTACTTCAAACACATTGAGCGTTAACGTGCTTCACACACACTGAGCGTTAACTTTCTACAAACACAATGACCGTTAACGTGCTTCACACACATTGAGCGTTAAAGTGCTTCACACACTCTGAGCGTTAACGTGCCTCACACACAATGAGCGTTAACGTGCTTCACACACATTGAGCGTTAAAGTGCTTCACAAACATTGAGCGTTAACTTGCTTCACACACAATGAGCGTTAACGTGTTTCACACACAATGAGCGTTAACGTGCTTCACACAAATTGAGCGTTAAAGTGCTTCACAAACATTGAGCGTTAACTTGCTTCACACACAATGAGCGTTAACGTGCTTCACACACATTGAGCGTTAACGTGCTTTACACACAATGAGCGTTAACGTGCTTCACACACATTGAGCGTTAAAGTGCTTCACAAACATTGAGCGTTAACTTGCTTCACACACACTGTGCGTTAACCAGCATCACACACATTGAGCGTTAACTTGCTTCACACACATTGAGTGTTAACGTGCTTCACACAAATTGAGCAGTAACGTGCTTCACACACATGAACTTTAACGTGCTTCACACACATTGAGCGTTAACGTGCTTCACACAAAGCTTGACACACATGAACGTTAACGTGCTTTACACACATTGAGCGTTAACGTGCTTCACACACAGTGAGCGTTAACCAGCATCACACACATTGAGCGTTAACGTGCTTCACACAAATTGAGCAGTAACGTGCTTCACACACATGAACGTTAACGTGCTTCACACACATTGAGCGTTAACGTGCTTCACACAAATTGAGCAGTAACGTGCTTCACACACATGAACGTTAACGTGCTTCAAACACATTGAGCGTTAACGTGCTTCACACAAAGCTTGACACACATGAACGTTAACGTGCTTCACACACATTGAGCGTTAACGTGCTTCACACAAATTGTGCGTTAACGTGCTTCACACAAATTGAGCGTTAAGGTGCTTCACACACATTGAGCGTTAACGCGCTTCACAAACATTGAGCGTAAACTTGCTTCGCACACATTGAGCGTTAACTTGCTTCACACTCATTGAGCGTTGACGTGCATCACACACAATTGAGCAGTAACGTGCTTCACACACATGAACGTTAACGTGCTTCACACACATTGAGCGTTAACGTGCTTCACATAAAGCTTGACTCACATGAACGTTAACGTGCTTCACACACATTGAGCGTTAACGTGCTTCACACACATTGAGCGTTAACGTGCATCACACACATTGAGCGTTAACGTGCTTCACACAAATTGAGCAGTAACGTGCTTCACACACATGAACGTTAACGTGCTTCACACACATTGAGCGTTAACGTGCTTCACACAAATTGAGCAGTAACGTGCTTCACACACATGAACGTTAACGTGCTTCACACACATTGAGCGTTAACGTGCTTCACACAAAGCTTGACTCACATGAACGTTAACGTGCTTCACACACATTGAGCGTTAACTTGCTTCACACACATTGAGCGTTAACTTGCTTCACCGAAATTGAGCAGTAACGTGCATCACACACATTGAGCGTTAACTTGCTTCACACACATTGAGTGTTAACTTGCTTCACAGAAATTGAGCAGTAACGTGCTTCACACACATTGAGCGTTAACGTGCTTCACACAAATTGAGCGTGAACGTGCTTCGCACACATTGAGCGTTAACGTGCTTCACAAACATTGAGCGTTAATTTGCTTCACACACAATGAGCGTTAACTTGCTTCACACACATTGAGCTTTAACTTGCTTCACACACATTGAGCGTTAACGTGCTTCACAAACATTGAGCGTTAACTTGCTTCACACACAATGAGCGTTAACGTGCTTCGCACACATTGAGCGTTAACCTGCTTCACACACATTGAGCGTTAACGTGCTTCACACACATCGAGCGTTAACGTGCTTCACACACATTGAGCGTTAAAGTGCTTCACACACATTGAGCGTTAACGTGCTTTACACACATTGAGCGTTAACGTGCTTCACACACAATGAGCGTTAACGTGCTTCACACACATGGAGCGTTAACTTGCTTCACACACATTGAGTGTTAACGTTCTTCACACAAATTGAGCAGTAACGTGCTTCACACACAGGAACGTTAACGTGCTTCACACACATTGAGCGTTAACTTGCTTCACACACACTGAGCGTTAACTTTTTTCACACACATTGAGCGTTCACTTCCTTCACACACATTGAGCGTTAACTTGCTTCACACACATTGAGCGTTAACTTGCTTCACACACATTGAACGTTGACGTGCTTCACACGAATTGAGCAGTAAAGTGCTTCACACACATTTAGCGTTAACTTGTTTTGCAAACACAGGGCGTAAACGTGCTTCACACACATTGAGCGTTAACGTGCTTCACACAAATTGAGCGCTAACTTACTTCACACACATTGAGCGTTAACGTGCTTCACACACACTGAGCGTTAACTTGCTACAAACACAATGAGTGTTAACGTGCTTCACACACATATAGCGTTAACGTGCTTCACACACATTGAGCGTTAACGTGCTTCACACACATTGAACGTTAACGTGCTTCGCACACACTAAGCATTAACGTGCTTCACACACATTGAGCGTTAACGTGTTTCACACACGATGAGCGTTAACGTGCTTCACACACATTGAACGTCAACTCACTTTACACACACTGAGCGTTAACGTGCTTCACACACATTGAGCGTTAACTTGCTTCACACACATTGAGCGTTAACGGGCTCCACACACATTGAGCGTTAACTTGCTTCAGAAAAACTGAGCGTTAACGTGATTCGCACTAACTGATCGCTAACGTGTTTCGCACACATTGAGCGTTAACGTGCTTCACACACATTTAGCGTTAACGTGCTTCGCACACATTGAGCAGTAACGTGCTTCGCACACATTGAGCCTTAACTTGCTTCGCACACATAGAGCGTTAACGTGCTTCACACACATTGAGCGTTAACGTGCTTCACATACATTGAGCGTTAACTTGCTTCACACACAGTGAGTGTTAACTTGCTTCACACACATACAGCAGAAACATGCTTCACACACAGTGAGCGTAAACGTGCTTCACACACATTGAGCGTTAACGTGCTTCACTTACATTGAGCGTTAACGTGCTTCACACATATTGAGCTTTAACTTGCTTCACACACAGTGAGTGTTAACTTGATAAACATACATTGAGCGTTAACGTGATTCACACACATTGAGCGTTAACTTGCTTCACACATAGTGAGCGTTAACGTGCTTCACACACATTGAGCGTTAACGAGCTTCACACACATTGAGCGTTAACTTGCTTCACACACAGTGAGTGTTAACTTGATAAACATACATTGAGCGTTAACGTGATTCACACACATCGAGCGTTAACTTGCTTCACACACAGTGAGCATAAACTTTCCTCACACACATTGAGCGTTAACGTGCCTCACAAACAGTGAGCGTTAACTTGCTTCACACACATTGAGCGTTAACGTGATTCACACACATTGGGCGTTAACTTGCTTCAATCACGTTGAGCGTTAACGTGCTTCACACACATTGAGCATTAACGTGCAACACTCATTGAGCGTTAACGGGCTTCACACACATTGAGCGTTAACTTGCTTCACACACATTGTGCGTTAACGGGCTTCACACACATTGAGTGTTAACTTGCTTTACACACATTGAGCGTTAACGTGCTTCACACACATTGAGTGTTAACTTGCGTCAATGACACTGAGCGTAATTCACGTGCTTGCTTAACTCACAATAAGACTAAAAGTGGTTCATTTACAATGAGCATACATGTACAAGCGCGTTTTACTTACAATGGAGAACCATTGTAGTTTAGTGCGCCGTTTTCATTTTCAAATGGCATGAACACAACTTCAGCCGAAAAACGGGACATGCACCGTGAGTGGAACAGTATACGAGTAAATACATGTACTTACTTGACTATAACAGTAAGTTCAGGAACGTTCCGAATAAATACACCAGCCTCTGTTGGTGTCGGAGGGTTGTTTTGAAGGTCAAATGGGACTAAAAAGTGCATGGTGAAGTTACTCTCACAATCAGGTCCCACACCGTGTTCTATCTCCGTGACAACCGGTGCCGTCATGGCGATCTTCATATCTGTTACCGTGGAAACAATTTAGTGATAAGCATCGCATACGTTTTATTAAGTTTATACAATATGCAAAATGTACTTCAGTTTATATTTGTTATATTCGTATATTGTATATATGTTCTGAATGACGATTTACTTTGTACAAGTCTAAATAAAATATCTGTTCTGTTCTGTTCTGTTTATAAAATATGCAAATGCACAAAATTGGACCTCCTGTTCCTTACGATTTTATTTTTTTTGTTTATGAAACAATCTGGTCTGGAAAACTCGACGATTCGATGGTTTTTTGTTGGATAAATCATAAACGTGTGCTAGCAATGACGTAAAACATCAATCAAACAAATAAACAAAAAATAAATAAATATAACAAAAGAAAAAACTTACTCATTGAGTTATTTCCAGAAATGTAATGGAATAATTTGTTAAACATTGCCCCAGACTGCTCCCTGGCGTATACCATTGTGGCCAGCTTCGTAGCTACCCAGACGGACGGTTCATACCGCCGAACCTCATATTTCTGAAACAAAAAATTATATAATAAACATTTGTTTGAAGTCGGTTCTCGATCACATTACAAGTATGGGGCGCTGCAGTGTATCATTTTTAACATCTAAATGAACAATTAAAACTGCCTGTAAAGGGACACACGGCAATCTTGATTTGTTTAAAACTCGCGCGGTGTAACATAACTTGTAACAAATTTGCAAAGCATAAATAATGATGATTTATAGGAACATTTGGCAATCTTGATTTTTTTTAAAAATCTCGCGGAGTCCCATTATTTTTTCTACATCAGTTACATATGTTCAATCATTAATATCAACTATAAGAATAGTATAAGCAAATTGATTTTGCATATTACTAACTGTTGATTACATTTCACCAATAATATATTCAATAATATATTCAAATCTATGGTAAAATAACGAAAAAAATTGAAACTTAAAACTGTATTCAAATATATGCAAGCAGATTTAAAGTTAAAAAGAGATTAATAAATCGAGAGGCTGATTTTAATGCTTGGTGACGACTTCGATATTGTCATGTGTCCCTTTAAAAGGTTAAAATCAAATTGATAAAGCGATTAGGCTCGTAATCTTGGTCACTTGCGCTTATTGCTTTATCAATGTTAAAGGGACTGGAGGCGATCTGGCAGCAGTATGGATGTCAATCCAAATATGATTACAACCATCACAATGTGCTTCAGATTCAGTTGCAATGTGCATATGCATTAAAGACACATTTCCCAACGCTACTGGGTCATTGAAAAAGCATGGGAAGCTTGAATATTTACAGCCATTACGCTTCATGGCTGATCAACTCAGGTATATAAATTGAGGCCCGCTCTTAGTTTTTTATTTGTATAGCATTGCTCTATTGAGAGTAAGAATAGATTAACAACACTTTGTAATTTACTTTAATGAAGAAATATATGTTCATAAGTTAGCTTTTGAATACAAAACTTATGTGGTATTTCTTAATTGTTTTTAGACCAAAAATCAGAGCACAACACAATAAACATATAACATTCTTTAATGTGTTATTATGTGAACATTTCACAAATGCTTTATTGGGTGGGCCTCATAATCTGAAGAAAAAATGAATATCAGACTTTGCTCATGAAATTGTATGGCTAACAGTGATTTACAGTTACCTAAAGAAATTCTCTTTTCCCCCCCCCCCACCCCCCCACCCCCCCACCCCATCCCCCCACCCCCACCAAACACTCTCCAAAATCGCCCCCATACACTTTAAGGGTACGATTCCATTCACAGGGCATGTAAAAAAAGCACACAAAAACAGTGTTTGTTTCACTGAAACCAGTCATGCGCAGTGAAGCAGTCTAAAAAAAACAGTTCGGTCCCGGGTTACTTTGTATCCATACTATCCGTTACCTTTCTAAGGGAGCGACTACAAATAACATAAACAATATTAAAGGGACAGACGGTAATCTGGAGTTTTACATGAAGTATTAAAATCATTAAATGAGCACCTCTATCCTGTATCATTTGAGTTTAAACCTGCTTGCATATATACTGAAAAAACTAAATTTGCACATTTAGTTTAAAGTAATTGAATGCTATTTTATAATGTGAAGTATCATAAAACATTTGAATGACATAGGGTGATCTTCTCTTTCACTAATTAGTTGTGATCCAATGGAAGTATGAGTTATCTTTAAAAATACCAAGATGATAAAGAATATGGTTAAACGTCACTAAATAACACTTGTGGGTTTCAAGTTATAAAAAACGCAAAATCAATGGATACTAACCTTGTCATTATAATGCAATAACGAACCCAAGTTTTAAAAAAATAGAAATTACCTCCCTTTACGTTGAAATAAGAAAGAAATTATAATATCTGTAAAGCAGGTAGATTAAAACATTAATTTTTTTTGCAGACATCGTTTCAAACACAGTGCCCTGCATGTATCTGCTAATTATGTTAATTAGATTGTTAATGACCTCTGCCACGCATAGCCTAGAATATGCGCAAATGAATTTGCCATGCAATTTACTTGCTAAACTTATTTTTATCGGTATAATTAAATAAAAAAAATTAAGATATAAGTTCTTCCTACCAATTTATATATAATTTTATTATTGGTGCAATATTATCAATATATATAAATATGTAAAACAATTGCCTATGAACTATTTTTATAATTAATATTATTAATTGCGCATATGTAAGTTGTGTAGAAAAAGTAACGGGACGCCGTCTGTTTTAAACAAATCAAGATTGCCGTGTGCCCCTTTAATAATAGATATACTGAGAAAAATAGCACATAACATGCATATAGACGAGATACAAAGCCCGGGTTCAATGATAAAGTGACATAGATATGACCAATAATAATGCTGTAAAGTCATTTGTAAAAGTCGGTGATAAAATTTAGCAAATATTTGAGAACATACTGTTATAGCTTATTGAAATCGTTCTTATTTCAATGAAAAGGGAGGTAATTTTAAAATTACGAAATTTGGAATGTTTTTGTTTGAGAATAACATTCCTTTTTGATCAGATTTTGGAGATTTTTATACAATGACAGAATGGGCAATTATTTACATGCCAAATAATAAATCTGTTCAAAGCAATACGATTCTATATAGAATAATTTGTTTTTAATATATGGGAGGTAATTCTGATACTAAGGCTTAGAACATAATAAAACAACGCACATTTTGGAGAGTCGCATCTTTACCTAGCATTGTTAATAGCTTCAGACAATTATATAAATGGTCATAATTTCTATGTCCCTAAAATGTAGTGCTAAGCCTTTTTTTGTTCAGTACAATATACCAACTCTGTGGAAAAGATAAAATTAATAACACACACACTACATCACCGTGTTTTATATTTTAAGAAACTTACATCATTTGTCTCCAGTACTGTATATTTAGGACAATCTAGATCATGGCAGAACCAGGGTTTCTGATAGGTGGACATCTGCGGTACAGCAGGATCTATGGGCATGGCGCCATCGGGCAGACTTGAGTCCAAAAGAATCCCAGCCTGCATGGAACTACCGACCAGGGCGGCGAACAATAATGCCACTATCATGTTGCAATTTCTACATAGAGAGAGAGAGAGAGAGAGATGAATCAGTTTTGGATAAACAAGAACTTAAAAATGTAAAATTTACAGAAACCTGTCAAGTATTTGGCGTCTCAAGTTTACAATGCAAATACCAAAAGTTATACTAAAACAATACTTACCTTAAATGAGTATTTATATTAAGTGTCAGTTCTCTTTTTACATTTTTTCTCGCGGAGACGAACTACTTAACGTTAAAATGTAATAAAGTGCATATTTCGTATCTATTGTTCGGGTCGCTTATTTCACCAAAGGGTTTTCAGCATTACATGAGTAATGATACTTACATACACTATATATCATTAGAACTGACATTTTCAGTGGTAAATACAAATTCCTTAGTTTTGAAAATCGGTTGAGAAATAATTATTTTACAGTCAAAATGCTTTATGGTGGAGCTTTTTCCATGTAAAATCCTTGATGCTGGGACAGAATAAATTAAGAAATATCAAATAACTTCAGTTAACCTGAATAATTTGCTTTATAACTTTCAGAGTGTCTTAATTTACATTTATCTAACACGATCAACCCATTTTTTTTTTTTTAAAAAGTCTAAAACAAAAATCAAATGTTTGTTGCACCAGTTTAAATTGAAAACTATCAAAACAACTTTCACATGTGACATTTTTATTTCTAAACATATTTTATAAATTAAGGTATTTTTATTTACCACTGAAAATGTCTATTTCACTGATATACATCTTATTTAGGTACTAGTTGAAATTTGTCTTAAAAGTAACAACAAAAAAATGGCTGAAACAAGCGCCCCGAACAATACGTTTTTGTTTTTTCTGTTTTTTTTTTTCTTTTTTATTCTTTTTTATTGCTTTGAATTTTCATTAGATATGTATAACACTTTATTTGTTTTCTTTTAAACAATCTACACAACAAATTAATTCACTTACCTTCTTGTTATACAAAGTATCTTATTTTGTTATTTCGTATTTCCCGTCTTTAACTGCGTTGCCCCACACAATCCGGAGTTTATATAGCTAAACCGGAGATGATTTTTAAAGGGACACATGGCAATCTTGAAGCGTTTATCAAACAAAGAAATAAGCGTCTCGAATTATTTATCCAGTATCATATTGACGTTAAACCTGCAGGCATATAATTAAATAAAAGTTTGAGTTTCCTTGTTTTTGTCTTATTCTACCACAGGTTTAATATTGATAATCAACCGTATGTAGAAAAACTAACGGGACGCCGCGAGTTTTTCAAAAATCCAGATTGTCATGTGTCCCTTTAATCGGTATACTGGTTATCACTCAGAGTTACGAAAGACTGGGGTCATTTAATCGTGCTAATATAAACAACGCTTGTATAACCGACCTTTCTGATAACGGTACCGCACCGCCTTTGACTATGGTTGGTGGGACGATTTAATTTGTTTTTAAAAATTTAGAGAGAGAAAAATCACGTAGAAATTAAGTCAAACTAATGATTATGTGTCATGTAATTCTATGATGCAGATTTCAGAATATGTTCATTAATACTATTTTGCGTTAAAGTAATATTTGATTAGGCCTATATCTATAAATAAGGCAGTCACAGTACGAACTGGTATGAAACCCACTCCCGCACCCCCAAATCGTTACACATTTATATAACCACTGTTATATGGCTGATAATCAACATGTTTATATAACCACTGTGATATGGCTGATAATCAGCACGTTTATATAACCACTGTGATATGACTGATAATCAACATGTGTATATAACCACTGTGATATGGCTGATAATCAGCACGTTTATATAACCACTGTGATATGGCTGATAATCAGCACAGCATGTTTATATAACCACTGTGATATGGCTGATAATCAACATGTTTATATAACCACTGTGATATGGCTGATAATCAACATGTGTATATAACCACTGTGATATGGCGATAATCAGCACAGCATGTTTATATAACCACTGTGATATGGCTGATAATCAACATGTATATATAACCACTGTGATATGGCTGATAATCATCATGTTTATATAACCACTGTGATATGGCTGATAATCATCATGTTTATATAACCACTGTGATATGGCTGATAATCAGCATGTTTATTTAACCACTGTGATATGGCTGATAATCAACATGTTTATATAACCACTGTGATATGGCTGATAATCAGCACAGCATGTCATATAACCACTGTGATATGGCTGATAATCATCATGTTTATATAACCACTGTGTAATGACTGATAATCATCATGCTTATATAACCACTGTGATATGGCTGATAATCAGCACAGCATGTTTATATAACCACTGTGATATGGCTGATAATCAACATGTTTATATAACCACTGTGATATGGCTGATAATCAGCATGTTTATATAACCACTGTGATATGGCTGATAATGAGCATGTTTATATAACCACTGTGATATGGCTGATATTCAGCATGTTTATATAACCACTGTGATATGGCTGATAATCAGCATGTTTATATAACCACTGTGATATGGCTGATAATCAGCATGTTTATAGATGTTCAACAGTTCTGTTTGTGTGTTTTAAAGGGACCAACGGCATAAAAATACGGTGTATGATAGAAAACCCGAACATGTATTACGTTACAAGAAATGTTGCTGGCGACTACAAGAAAACAGCCAAACATCTTAAATATCTTCTTTCTTCTAACAGTTTTTTTCGGCAGGTGTGCGTATATATTTTTGTTAATATAGAATATAATAATTATGAAATGATTTTCACACGTTTCTGAACGACCCTGTTTATTATATAAGTGCTATGTATGATATTTAATATGGACCCACTGTTTGTTTGTTCTTCATGGAGGTTAAGGTATTTGCAAACATTGCAAGTTAGTAGGTGAATGTCCAACTCGCTCTATGCTGTCCAGTCAGGGTATCTCATCGCGCGATTTTGAAGTGCTTCAGTAAAATAAAGTCACTTTTAAGAATAACTAAATAATTAATACCAACAGTCATTGGTTACAGAGGTGTTCCCCTTTTGGATTGTTCGTTATCGACTAGTCTGGGTTTAGTCCGTAAGTATTGTTCGCCGCCACCTTTGGAACTCTAATTTGCGGCGAACTCTAATTGAACTGAACGTTGTTCTTATCAACACATTATCGGTTATTTACTATTCAGAGAGAGGGGAAGGATACATAGGAATCCGGATGCCTGTACTAATCTTACTAGCGAATAGATTCGTGACGTTGCGTTGTAAACCTTCGCCTCTCAAAGCTGCGGGTTCGAATCCCACTGCAGTCTGGGAGCTCGACTTGTAAGTGAGGAAGTGTCGATTGTTACGGATGGCCGGAGGTGTACAGTACTGGTTCTACCCAGGAAAAGTGGATGGTCTGCCTCAACCACAATAAAAAATCCACCGTCATATACAACCATGTGTAGAAAATGAAGTAAAACAACATACAAACAAACAAACAAAGACTCGTGCTCGTGGGGTAGTCACCGATACACGGGACCGCCTGGTTAACGTCCCCATCCGACGCACACGTGTCTAAGGAAAAGTGTCTTATACAAGAACACACCGACGAAACTCAGTGGCATTGGGGAGACTTGATGCGCTATCTACTGGGCTTCGCCAGCTTTTATGTGTGGTGAATGTGTCTGAAAGGATAAGCATGTCGCCTGTCGTTGAACATGGGCCATGCTTTGTTGTTAAATATATTCTTTAAAATGCAATTTTTATTTTACATCACAATTCCCCTATACTAGTACGTTTTAATGACCATATTTAACACCGGATTTTTTTTAATTATATAGTACCGTTTGTAACATAAGTATAAGTGGCTTCCTCTCATCCCTTTAAAACTTTTTTTTAAACGATTTTAATGTTTATTACTTAGATTTTAAAAAATGACCCCTTAATAGGAAAACGATTTTAAAAGTGTTTTTTTGTTTCAGAAAAGGTATAACCGTCCGTCTGGGTGCCTACAAAGGTGTCGACACTGAGTGTATACCACGGAGCAGATTCTGTTGTGACATAAATAAGCCTAATAGGCTGCGTATTCATGTGTTTAAAGGGGTTGGTGCACTATTTTCAAACACAGTTTATTTAAAAGGGCTCTGACAGCCTTAAAATTAGCTGAAAGAGTTATCAAAATGCCATGAACAATAAATGAGATATGACCTATTGAAAATGTGCAGAGAACATAAATGGAGGCGGCCATCTTGGAACGATGACGTCATCGCGCCCTGTTACTATATATGGCAAATTGGCAAAATATATTGTAAAGCAAAGAAAATCACTGCAAATTAATTAAAAATAAATAAACAGATGTAAAATGTATAAATTGTTTGCTTATTTTTCACTTACAGTGATTTTCTTTGCTTTAAAAGACATTTAATCAGTATACCATATATGGTAAAAAGGCGTGAAGACGTCATCGTTCAAAGATGGCCGCCTTTATTTGTGTTTCTTTGCACATTTTCAATAGGTCATACCTCCTTTATTTTTCATGGCATTTTGATCATTCTTCCAGCTTTATTCAAGTTTTTCAGAACCCTTTGAAATAAACATAGTTTGAAAATAGTGCATCACCGCCTTTAAATAATATTGCATATTAAAATTGTTCTGTACATGTATATAGTATAATAATAAAAAATAACATAAATTGTACAATATTCTTTTCTTGAATTGTCATGTTCCTTAAGCTTAACGTTTAGATATGGTGGCATATTTCTGCCACGAGATAGCTAGATAATCTATGGTGTATTTGTCGCGATAATGTTACTTTTTGTCTTTAATTTTCAACAATTTGATCTAGCAAAACTTGCTGCGATACTGCCCTCTTCTGTCATCACGTTAGCACAGTAGTTACCCGATAAGAATTATCTTAAACATTTGAAATATTGTTTTCGTAATAATGTTGACTAATTATCATGAAAATTGACGTTACTAGCTGGATAATCTTTTGTTTTCTTAATAGTCGCGATATAACTAACCTGGTCGGGGTACCGTATATTTATATTATTATGGGCCTACTTTTCATACGATGTAAAATTATCATTGGATAATATATACAACTATTAAATAAAACAATAAAAAGTTGTACCTGGCATATTGTACAGAATACCGTAAGTTCCACAAAAGTTATAACTTTACAAATATATGGACAGACAGACAGACAGACAGACAAACAGAGATTTAGTTCAACTTTTAAGAATACAATTAAAGGCTTAGGAATATTTAATTCTGTATATGCCTAATTTTAATGTAATACTATTATTAGTCCCCTACCGGTGTCATTGGATTCTAATAATATTATGCTCAAATGTTCGCCACCATGAGACGATGTGTCGTGACTAAGAGACAGGTCACTACTTTCAAGGTTAAGGTCAGACATATACTTTGAAGTTTTTCGCTGAGGTCAATTTCGCGCAAACTGTATGCACTACACCTTTCAAACTTTGTTTATAGTTGTATCTAAGGTGGTACATCGCAACGTGACAAAGCAAATGTGGATGTTAACTTGACTCTCCAAGCCAAGGGCAGATAACTTTAATTGTTACATTTGCATCACTTTCTCATGAACTATTATTATGCACTAGAAGTTTTAAACCTAATTTATAGCTTAATCTTTGGAAGAAAAAATATTCTATTTTTACATAGTTGTGTCTTGGGTAGTGCATCTTTTTGGGCGCATGGATTTCATCCATGACCTTGACCTACTTTTTGGAGCTGGTGATTTTTAGCTGTACTGGCCAAGGGCCTTCATTTTTCATCCGATCTTTACCAAACTTTAACAGATTGTTAATATCAATGAAAGCTCGGACAAGTTGGAAAACCATCCAGATCGGACCAGTGACAGCGGAGTTATGGCACTTGATTCAGTTAAAAATGCTATATTTTGCCTCGTTGATAGGGCTTTCATTTTTCATCTGATCTTTTTTTTTTTAGATGCTTTTTTATTATTTTTTTTTATTTTTTTGTTTGATTCTTTTTATTGTTTGATTCTATTTAGATTTGATTCTTTTTTTCTTCTTTTTGTTATTTGATTCATTCATTGATTTTTTTTTTTTTTTTTTTTTTTTTTTAATATATATATATATATGAGCTATAATTGTATGTATGTATGCGTCTATATGTTAATTGTGCCTTCAGACGAGTGTGTTATGATGTAGAGATACAGTTTATCAACGTGTGTTGCAACTACCTTTACTAAGGAGTGAATATATACGTTTGATTTCTGTGTATCTCGTCATAGCTAGGCGCCCTGCCGTAGTTCGTCCGAAGGTTGTCTGTCCTTGGTAGTTCACAAATATTTCTCCCCATATATAATTCTGCCTTGTGAACATGAATCTCCTACGAGATCCCAATATCGAAAGTTGCCGTAGTGAGTTCAAATTCTCTCCCTTTATTATATATACCTGAATTCACAGTATCCCCAGATCCGGCACCTTTCATTGTCACTGTCTCAATATAGCTGTGTGTGGTTGAACGCTTAAATGTGGCCCACTCATATGAGCTATAATTGTATGTATGTATGCGTCTATATGTTAATTGTGCCTTCAGACGAGTGTGTTATGATGTAGAGAATACAGTTTATCAACGTGTGTTGCAACTACCTTTACTAAGGAGTGAATATATACGTTTGATTTCTCTGTATCTCGTCATAGCTAGGCGCCCTGCCGTAGTTCGTCCGAAGGTTGTCTGTCCTTGGTAGTTCACAAATATTTCTCCCCATATATATATATATATATAAAATAATGTTTTTATTTCATATTTTTTGTTTAATTGCTTTTTTTTCATATGTTTATTTTATTTATTTTTCATTTTTTTTGTGTTTACTCCGTGTTAGCAGGAAGCATTGCTATGATTTCTAGTTGTTCCTATTTCGTTTTCTTCCGGTTCGTTGATTTTTGATGGAGTTACAGCCCCTTGACATTTTTACTTTTAAATTTCTTTTCGGCGCTATACTCGTCCTAAACGCCTTGTTGGATTTCGATGAAAATTGGCAGGAAGCATCGGTAAGATGTCTAGTTGTGCATATCTCTTTTTTTTTCCAGTTCGCTGATTTAAGACGGAGTTTAGGCCCTGCGACATTGTTACTTTAAATTTCTTGTCGGCGCTATTTCATTCATAGAAAAAAGTGGGACAATTTAAAAAAAAATACACATGCCATACTAGACACAGCAGACTTATTGCCCATGATTACCATATGGAAGAGCTAAGACCATCCTATCCCTGCTGTTTTTGCAATGTTTTAAAAGAAGTACTGATGGAATTTGTATGTCGACAACCCTTGATATAAGAGCCTTTTTAGCAAGTAGAGCGTCCAGGGGCCCTTTTTGGCCTTTTGTCTTTAATAGAAAGGCATTTTGTTTTTAAACAAATGCACTTAAATTTCATCTCAGCAAACTGCAAACTCCATTGTTTTTAGTTACTAAAATGTTTACAAACTTTCATTTAAGCATCATTGACCTTTTTATTTATAAGTCCAGCTCCCGTTAGGCGAGACATGTGAATCCGCGGATTTCTTGTTTTATCTAGCAAATTGTATAAGATTTTCATGAAAATTCATTATTATCTCGAAAAATTCATGCTACTATCTCAAAATAATCGTGATAATTATTTAGGTATCTATCACCATATTTAGATACTCCTCAAAATAATTTTGCATAATTTAAGAACCACAAAATAGAACAGTGATTATTGCATAATCTGTAATATTATGGATTTCATATTCATATAAAAAGTTAATACATGTGTGTAATGTAACAATTTCAAAATAATACAACTAAACTTAAAAACCAAACGGTTACACATAATATGTAAGCAATGTTGCCTTAAACTGGACATTGTCAGGTCATCTGCATTAGATAAAATAACAAAATGTTGATATTCATTGTTGAGTCCGAGATTTTTGATAATTTCTAAACAAATCATTAATTTGCCCCAAAACAACAACATTACTAGAAGTTTTAATAATTTTTTCAATTTATTCATTACGTTTAATCACTACCAATGGAACTATGAACGCGAAATTTGAATTTCCCCCGAAATTGACTAACCTTTGACAGTTTAAATGCACACACCGAAACGTTTTGATAAATGCTGAATTTTTATCGCATCCAGAATGAAGTAAATTTTCAAGACCTAGATGCATATTTGGCACTGCACTCTTACCTGTAGATTAAATCTAAAGAAATTGTGACAGAATAGAAAAGAATAGAATATCTTTTATTTCCAATCATGGGCCATCATTGGCATAATAATCACATAATAATTTTGACATATATGAGGTTATAAAATAACAAAAGCTTAATTCTGATTATACAACACAATTAACATAAGTAAACATCTAATTATATAAGGCATAAAACAACAATAACAGTTTATCAATTCAATTCAATAACTTCAACAAGTTCTTACAGCTGTTAAGTGCACATTTTATTTACGAAAAAAAAAATCCATGATTTATAACACTAACATGACAGACCTGTTGTGTTACTTATATTACAGTTCAAATGATTAAATCTCATGGTATTACATGTGTAAATAAACCCTGCTGTTCTATTGATTATATATTCGTCTTCATTACATAACAAGAAAGCAAATTGATTTTTATATGATAAAGTATTGAAATCTTTACATGTATTAGAGATCTCTTCTTACTGTAGCATATTTTGGACATTCCAACATAAAATGAATTTCACTTTCAATTTGATTATTATCACACAGTTTAAAGAGTCTGTCTGTTAATGGAATATTCTTGTACCGACCAAGTTATATTTCCAGTTTATGTGCGCTTATTCTAATTTTAGTAAGACAAGATCTAACCTTAGGATCCTTAACAACATGTAGATATTTTTCAAACTCAAATACATTCTTAAAAGTAGCAGTTTTCCAGTATTACCCTCAACACATATACTGAGCCTTTTTGACCACTTTGACTTAAAAACACTGATTGATTTTGATTTAACTTGTGCAGCTACATTTTTATTCGGATACTGGTATGGTTTAATACCCATGTGATTCATTACAAAATAAATACTTGAAACCCAACTTGTTTTTCCCTTCTGATGTAAAGAGCAGCTCTCTCTAAATGCTGAATATAATAAAGTGGAAGGCTGAGCCTCCAGAAGTCTCTGAAAATACTTAATAGAATGTTTTAAAATGTCAGCATATAAAGGATAACGGCCTGTATCACCTAACACAGCATCATTAGTAGCTTTCTTGTTAACAGCAAGCACGTATTTAAGTACTTTTAAATGTAATTTATCACATGGCAGGTTACAAAAAGAATCTTCGATGCTGTAATTTACAGACTTAATTAACTTGGATTCTACATTGACAGTGCCCCATATTTCACAACAGTATAGAAGTATTGGCTTAACTGTGTGGTCAAAAAGGTGTATAAAACTCTTAACACTAGAACTAGTATTATTACAACTTTTTAATAACTTAAAATATGCTCTCAAGCCCGTTTATATAAATCTTATTGACAATTACTAAATGTACCATTGGCAGAAAATAAAATGCCGAGATATTTATAGGTATTCGACTGTTCTATCAGATGAGATCTATAATACACATTTACTTGAGGAACTTTTCCTCTACCGAAAACTATGACTTGTGTTTTACTTAAATTAACACAAAGACAATTCTGTTCACAATAATCTGACAATTTATCAAGACATTTCTGTAAGCCAGTTTGACTTGATGACAATAAGATTAAATCGTCAGCATACAATAAACAATTAATTCTAACAGTATCTAACTCTACTGGATTATCATCATCAGAGAATATTGTGGCTAAGTCATTTATAAAAATCTTAAACATATTTGGGCTTAAATGATCCCCTTGTCTTACACCAGCCTTTTGTTCAAATTTAGTGGTAAGAGAAATACCTATCCTAACACTTAGATAAGTATTATTGTACAGGTCTCTAATAACATTGAAAAAATTACCAGATATACCTATTTTATGTAATTTTACAAATAATGCTGAATGCAGAACTGTATCAAAAGCTTTGGAAAAATCCACAAAGCATGCAAAAAGTTTCAACCCTTTAGACTTATACTTCTCAATAATTGTTCTTAAAACAAACATATGGTCACTCGTACGTGCTTTAGGCTGAAAGCCAATTTGTACATTATTTATAATATCACTGTCATTCAAATAAATCTGAAGTCTTTTGTTTAAGACACTATTAAATAATTTGGCCACACATGGAACAATAGAAATTCCTCTATAGTTAGATGGATCATCAGGTTTGCCACTTTTAAAAATTGGCTTTATATACTCAGCTTTCCATTCTGCTGGATAAATACCAGTAGACATGATGAGATTGAATAATTTTGTTAAACATGGCAAAATATAAGTGCTACTATATTTCAACATTTCATTTTTAATTCCAACTAAGCTTGAGGATTTATTATTTTTCAGTTCTTTTATTGCCTGTAGGATTTCTTTATCATTAATGGTTGAGTCCAGCTTGGTGCTGAGTGAAGCATCCTCTAAATTGTCAAGTATTTTATTAAAATAGTTATTTTGACGTTAAAATTCTGCCTTTATAGAGAAAAGATTGCTAAAATAGTTAGCCCAAGTTTCTGGGGAAATATTCTTGCCTGGGTCATCATTACTCTGGTCTTCTTTGAGATCTTTTATTAACTTCCAATAAGCCTCTGGATCGTTATCAACCAAATTATCTAATTTATTGAATATATTTTGTACAAATTCTCTTTTTTTCTTTTTACAACAGCGACTATATAACTTGCGAAATTTATAAAAGGCATTTCTAACAGTGGCGTTAAAAGGATTCTGTGAATAAGCATTGCTTTTTAAAATTAGTTCTTTTTTCAACCTTGACAAATCGTGATCATACCATTTTCGTTGAACTATTTTCTTCCTTTTTTTCGACTGACATATATTCTTTTTTAATGACTTACTACAGGCAGATAAAATAATATGTTTAAATTCCTCATTTGCATTATTTACAGCAGTGAAGGTATCAACAGGTGTATCATTGTATACACTGAGGAAACTATTTATTTTATCTGCAGACTTGAAAGCCTCTTGAAACAAAATGTAAGAGGACTGGTGCCATTTGAAAGAAGATGGCATATTATAGCATGCGTTTTTAAATATATTATTCATAATATTTGTACTCAACAATACCGTTAATTTTGCATGATCTGATAGGTAAGGTATATGATTACCAATCTGAAAATAGTTGACATAAGATATAGCTCTATCAGAAATTATACAGTAGTCATCAACGCTATTTCCATTACTTTGAAAGGAGGTAAAATTACCTGATAAATCACCATTTTTTCTACCATTTAAAAGTTGCAGATTACATGAAAAACAAATGTCTAATAGTTCTTTCCCTCTTGTACAACAATGACTATCTTTGCTATTTCTTTTAGTACAAAACTGATTACTAGCTATATTGGATGGCATAGGCATATATTTATAATCAGTGCTACAATCTAAATATTCACATGTATTGCCTGTTCGTGCATTAAGGTCGCCGCATATAAATATAGTACCACAACTAGCGTAATTCTTTAAGTCAGATTCAAGATGATGTAATATATCTAATTCATGTCTTTTAACATACGATGAATTAACGGGTGCAGCATAAATAAAGCAAACATAAAATTTTCAGCGCAACCGAAAAATTCTTTATCTAATTTTAACCACTGTATTTCACTTGTGGAAGATTTTATAATTGTAACTCCTTTACTAATTTTAGGGTTAAGTAATATCAGCATACCTCCCGAGGTAGGGAATCCATTTTCTCTTGGTCGTGGAAATGAGTATGAATGGTAACCTTCAATAGTTAAAATTTCATCTGGCTCCATTTTAACTTCTTGTAAGCAAAATATGTCATACATTGAAATTTCTTTTATAAACAATTTATCCATTGTCTTATCATTATGTGCACTCTTTAGATTGTTAATATTCCAGCAACCTATTTTTAAGTTGCTCATCTTTATAATGAACAATACAATAACAAAGTAATGACCAAATGAAAATACATATGAAGCATCTTCGGCCCAGTATTTGATGTCTCCTGTAATCGGTCTAGACGGGGAGTTACTATGTGCACAACCTACGAAAACGTCAGAAGATACATCCTACAACAACTTAGCGCCCCTTACCAACTTTAAGTTGGAAGCCGTGGTGGTTGACCATCTTGACGATGAACTTGAAGGATTACCGCGTGATCTCTTTTTTCGAAGCTGTTACAAGTAACACATTCCTGTGAAGAGTCATTGTCTCACTATAGATCTGAACTCTCGACGCGCGCCAAACGTTGTGTTAATTCTCCGTCCGGCGTCTTAAAAGATCGTCGAAACTCTGCTAGAACCTCAATTGCTGAAAAAAGTTTGCTCTGGATTGCTTTACTCTCAATGAATTCCTCTATGGAAATCGACAAGAAGTTGATGATCTGTTTAAAAAAGTGGGTTCCGCCTTGTTAAGTCAATCTATGATACTACCGAACTCCTTTAACGACACGCCCAAAAGAGGTGAACTTACCGTGCTTACTGAAGACATGTTCCTATTGAAAGAAACGGTCGCCAACTTAAGCGCTGAAGTTAACATTCTTAAATCACAAGCTTTAGAAGATAGACAGACGATAAACAATATGTCATGCAGTTTTAAAGCGGATATATCTGACATTAAAGGAGCTCTCTTATCATGTCATGACGTCATAAAGGAAGCCATACCTTCAAGCGATACCGGCGTGGTGCGATTCGCTCTCTCAAATGGTTTGCGTAAAATCACCAACTTGCTTGTTAAATGTGATCTCCATCTCAGACAACGAAAGATCTGGCCGACATGCGTTTAAAGATAAGAGACAATGCCATTAATATAGAACATATTCAAGACGCGGATGTAAGTGGCAAAAATAACTTAAATGGTCAGTTCCGTGACTTGAAGGAAAAGGTGGAACAGTACAGTACGAAAGCTACTAAGACCGATTCGCTTTCTCAAGAACTGTCTGTTCGAACGTTAGAATCAAAGTTTAAGACTCTGGAAAAAAAGACCGAGGATACTAATCAAATAAACTTTGATAATTCGTTTAAAGCTTTTTACCATGATTTCTCTGGAAAGATTGATAAACTATGTTCGTCGATGGAGTCTTCCTTGGCAAACCTGATCAATATCAATGAAAAGGCACTCGCTAGTTCCACGAACAGATCCTTTTCAATTACACGTCATAATGACGTTACTCATATACAAGAGCCCAATTTATCAACATCTGGGCCTAACAAACCATACTCTCGAAGCACCGCCAGTAGTAGCATATCAATGCAGACGTATGCTAGGCAAGAATGTGTGGACTTAACGCAAAATGAGCACGAGCACAGTAGCGGCGCTGACGTAAGATTATCTCAAAACGAGGAAATACATTTTAAAATGAGACCTGAGCACCATGGTCGGTTCAAGGGTGTCTTACGCAAAAAGGCCAAGTCTTTTATTTTAACCGGGATAGACATTGATAGCGATGAAGAAGGTTTAAAATATTTCCTAGACTACCTTGGAATAACGTACAAGTCATCCAAACTTCTATTTACTCGACGAACTGACAGCAAATCAGCGCAAATAGTTGTAAACGAAGATGAAATGGATGCGCTAATTGACCCCAATATTTGGCCACCAGGTATATCGTGTCGACCTTGGCTTAACAGAACGGAATACAGGGCCAAGCTAAGCAGGGAC